>JAOWAN010000005.1:13593098-13608949 GCA_028566635.1 Lobelia cardinalis
GTATTTCATGCTCTTTTAAATCACATTAATTACAGATTTATTCTCTCACCTATAATCAAGGCAGAAATTAATGAATGATTTGAGTTAATAAAAAATCCCAAATCTCACTCTCGGCTGTCATTTGCTTTTTATGGAGAGTGAGATACACATGCTGGAAGGGCGCACGATATTAGAAGCGCCTATGCGCTTAAAATAATTTGCAAAAGAAACAGTCTAAACTCTCTCTCTCTCTCTCTCTATCTCTCTCTCTCTCTCACACACACACACACACACACACACACAAACACACAACAGAGATCAAAGAATCAAACTTCTAGTATAGAACACATGAGAAAAATGCTGACAATAGAGGCAAATGTAGTCAATTAATCCACAATTTCATCATGTTGCCACCAGATGCTTTACATATATAGTTTAATTAACGTGCAATGTATTAGCATTGTTGACGACAGCAAGCATACCTACAGAACTTGCTTCACTTCATATTGGTGAGATATTACAAGAGGGGTCTCCTTTGATACAGGCCTGTCTTCAGACCAGAGCTCTAAATTTACAGTCCCTGTTCCCCAATGTACCAAACACTTGTACACCTGATTGACATCAAATCGATTGACCAAACCCACGCCAAGGCATTTGTCGACAAGCATCCATTCACCTGAAAATTAATACAACAATCAAATAGACTACATTGGAATAACCAACGAGTCCTGCCACATGCTGGCACTTAGTTCCAAATACTGAATATTTGTATAACAAAGTAAAAGAAACAACTGAAGGATGTTTGGCCACATGGGAATCTGCTACTTTGCACTTGCTTCATGGCAGGGGAGTAGAACCACTACAAATAACTTATAATTCGTGGCAAATTCTGCATCACATGTGGGTCGTAATCATGTTCATTTCCTCAACCAGACTTGGGGAAATCTAAATCCCTGACCCTACTAACAACTAACACACCCAAATGACATTTATACCTACTCCTCATCGTATCTCCAAAAATGAATTAGAAACAGATTCTATCCATGTAAAGTCAATGTTTGATAGGATTAGAAGCAAATTGAATCCAGATGTTGTCACAAGTTTTACTAGTGAAGATGACGTTCGGTGTTTGTAAAGTGTATGCAGGGATACTATTGGATTCATTTTAATGTGCAAAAAATGTATAAATGAGAGTAGATGTACAACTTGCATACAAAAGAGTGAAACATTTTGATCGGTCAGTAACCACTTGGTCTAGCGATATTGCCTTCTCTTTCCTAACGGGAGGTTAGGAGTTCAAGTCTCGTTAGAAACATATCGAGGAGAAATATATTTCGTTGAAGATATCTCCTCGCTTTAAGTTTAAGCCCTGGTTGTTAATCTTGTAAGGTCTACTTAATAAATAAAAAAGGAGGGTTCGAGTAAGGTCTATGTCCCCTCCAACCTTGAAAAAAAAGAGAAAGTTCAAAGTATAATTAGCTTTTGACATTATTAATAAAGGGGAATCGAGTAACATTGTCTTCTGAGGGGTAAAATGATATTTGAGACTTGGCGAACACGCTTCAAGGATTAAACTCTAAAGGAGATGACAGGAGAGCAATCCTTGAGAATTCGCCAAACATAAAGGGCAGGCGCTTATTGACAAACCACAAGGGTGGGCGCTGAGCCAATCCCATCTACATTACCTATGGAATTTGAACCTGAACTCCATTTCAGATTCAGTATGTCTATCTCATAGGTTCATCCTTTTTTCTTATTTCGGCATACGTTTTACGCCTATTCTTTTTTTTTTCCCCGGTTTTTTATGCCCTTTTCTCAAAAAAAAATCAACATACATTTTATATCTAGGATTTACACATACAACATAGATTATTGTCAGCTAATCTTTTAGTATTTGAATTATTTGTTTTGATTCTTAAAAGTAAAAAATAAGAATTTTCCCCTATATGCACACATGTTCTAAAAATTCCAACAGGAAATCCGATGACTTCTCTTTGGCTTTTATATGATCTTCCTGCCTTTCGTATATTTCTTTTTGACAGATGAAACGGCCCAAACCGAAGTTTCCATTTCTTTGATGCTTCATTTTAAGTCCCCAAGGAAAATGCTCCCTGAGGTTTATTTAACTTACAATCTTCTGATAAACCATCTGGAAGGACCCCCAAACGTAATGCTTTTTCGCCTTCAACATCTTCGGATTGCGTTTCTTATTCACTTATGATGCAAGTATGATGTTAAGTAAAGAGAGTAGCAGCCGTGAATCATGTCTAGTATACTTTCCCATTAGTGGGGAAGCCTTGTACCTCAGGGGGTTTCTAACTCAAACTTCTGTGAACTATTTTTCACATTTAAGTGCAATCGGACCACCCTTCCATAGCTCCTCAACCATATCTCGCTAAGTTTTATTGAATCAAAGCTATAAAAGCCATATTTGCGTTGGTGATTATAGAGAAGTTTATACTTAAATGGACCAAATTCTTTGCTCAGAAAAGCAATGATATCAGTATTTAAGGCTTTGGACCAACCAATCAACAGGTTTAATATGATAGGCCGGTGAAGCAAGGCATTAAGAGATGCTAATTTCTCAACCACGGTGAGCAAGGCATTAAAACGAATAAACATATACATGATCACATGCCTTCCTCCTTTTCACTTGCCATGCCAACAGAAGTGACTAAACATTGCAAACTACAGCAGTTTGTCCTAGAAGACTAGCATAAGTAGTTCATAATTACATAATGTGGATCCAAACCAATTTCAAATATAGGTACTCTTGAACTTGGACTGAAAATCAAGTTCCAGCTAGAAAACTAAGCAGAGAAGAGAGCAGTATTTAGACTCTAGAATGAATTCATTCAATCTAAAGCAAAACAAGATCAGCATTAAATCTTTCAACCACTGTATTGAATCTCTGCCCCTTCAAAACTCTAGTTTCTTTTTTCTTTCTACAGTCTCTACATGAGGCAAGAAGTAGAAGCATTCTTTCATTTAGCAGCCCTACTGCATGAGTTTCTAATGCTAAGTCCTAAACGACATTTCACTATTACTAAAACAAACTAAGGCAGGAACCTTTTGGACCCACCAACAAATGAGAAGCCCCATGACCCCGCACTGCCTCACGAGGCAGACTCAGTAATGTCTAGGTCACTTGGGAGAGAATTCAAACCCAAGCATGAATACAAGTTTCAGATAGAAAACTACGCAGAGAAGTAGAGCAGCATATCCAGACTCTAAAATAAATTCATTCAATCTAAAGTAAACCAAGATCAGCTTTAAAAAATTTGCCCGCTATAATGAATGTCTGCCGCTTCAAAACTCGCTTTTTTTTTTCTTTCTACACTCTCTACCTGAGGCAAGAAGAAGAAGAAGAAGAAGCATTCTTTCATTTCCATTCAGCTATTTTAGCAGCCCTACTGCAAGAGTCTCCAGTACTAAGTTCTACTTCCATGAATAAAAGAAATTAAGGGAGGAACCTTTAGGACCCACCAGCAGACGATAAGCCCATGACCCCACAACTACCTCATGAGGCAAACTCAGTAATGTCCAGGTCACTTGGGAGAGGATTCAAACCCAAGCATTCTACAATATATAAGTTGAATTCATCTGCATGCTAATCACAGTGTGTGTGTGTGTGTGTGTGTGTGTGTAAGAGAGAGAGAGAGAGACAGACAGACAGACAGACAGACAGACAGACAGAGATAGAAAGAGAGGAAATAGCAACAGCACCTGCAGTTTCCCATAACAGTGAACTACATATAAGAAACTTAAGTAAAGTTGAAGTAATCTAACCGTTAGGCCGAAGATCCTCTTCATAGAACTGCTCTCCAGATTCTGGCCATATCTCATGATTAGATCCATTAATGGAGACAAATGAGACATACGATTCAGAAGGGTGCACTAGAGTGAAAACCGGGTGCACTCGCAAACAAGCAATCCTAGATAACAAAATGAATGGCCAAAAACAAATTACTCAAGAGAGCATGGTGTTTCTGCATCAAAATAAGTAAAGCAAACATTGGGAGGGAGGGCAAACTTACAAACTATAAATGTGTAACTATTCAACATGTTACAAAATTAGGAGAAAATGCATAACGTAGCAGTAAACCGATATAAAAAAAAACATCCGTACATGCTTTATCACTATCAAGAACAAAACAATGCTATGTTATAGACGTCCTAAAATGACCATCCATATACCATTAGCCTGAGATTGCAGTTTAGTTGTTAGCATATGCTTCTAGAAGATTTAGCAATGGACTACTTCCATTATTTCAATTCGATCTGCATAACTGACCTGAGCAACATCCTTTATATTCATGCAAATACTAAAACATATAATATCCACAAGGCTCCATCAAGGTCCACTTTGACCAATGTTAAAAGTATCTGTGATAAGTTTACAGGACATAAGGGTTAACCTTGAAAATCCTCCAGAACCACCACCAACATTGCGAGCTACAATACTTGACTCGATCATAAGAACTTTAGGGTCATCTTCTGGAAAATATATTAATCGTTCAAGAACTAATCCACCGCCAATGTCCCCTTCTAATTTAAGAGACTCTATTTCGCCCGCTTGCTCAAGATCCCGTCTGTTAAAAAACAGCGTTAGAAAAACAGACTAAGCAAGGTTAACTCATACAAAATGAAAATACAATATATGCAATGGAAGTATCAAACGTATTGGTATTGGAACCTTGATAAAAACCCTTGTATAAGGTTTCAAAGGGATATTTCAAAGAGGCCAGTTACAAAGAGTTGAGCAAAACCGGTTCACTAAAATGTTGAAGAAAGACCATTTTCAGGATTCCCACTCTACATACATATGGGGTAAGTTTTCTATGTTTTGTATGCTTCTTACCCATTTGAACATCTTCACCATGGATGGAGCCCCAAGGAGCAACAAGGGTCCATTAACCCCTGTAGACTTTTCAAAATATTACATTTTGATCCTTTGCTTTTGAAAGAAAAGTCTAATGTGTGTATATTAGTCCTATCTAAACTTTGAGTAAATTCCAACTAATTCTCTTAAGTTAAGAAAAATATAATATTTCTTAACAATAGTCGAACGTTTTGAAAATTGAAAGTGAAAGAAGTATGTTGTGAACCTCTGAATTTTTATATGTTACTAGAGTTTAATTTATTTATTTTAATTTTCCCCAAGTGATTGGGAATAAGGCTTTATTGTTGTTATTGTTGTTGTTTTCCATAACCCTCGATTAGGAATAATATGAAGTTTGAAAAGCTTAGGTTTTGATACTATTTACGGCGAGTTCCATCCTGTATGATACTAAACAGTGGGGGGCCCAGGCTTTCTGTGTAGTGGGTGCCAATAATACATGTTATAAAAAAGCCAAAAAAATTGTCATTTTTGGGGTTCTTTTCTTGTGGCTGCATGGGATGAAACCAGAACAAGACAGTTCAATTTTTTGAAATGTTTTTACTCGAAAAATTACATTTTAAGACATTTTCTACTGAAGATAAAACTATAAATATATAAGTTAGTATACATTTATAGACAATAAAGTTATTTTCATTAAATATTTGCAAGTTAGCTTAACTAAGTATATTAATTTACTTCAAATTTCTATTAATTATGTACCAGAGAGAGAGAGAGAGAGAGAGAGAGAGAGAGAGAGTCAGAACCAAAAAAATGGTTTGAGTAGGTATTGTACCTAGGACCAAGGGGTTATTTTGATTACCCAACTCCATACCTAATCACAATTTCATCAAAAATCAAATGCTAAGCCTTTAAATGTATACATAATCATAATTTTAGTCGCGTTGAACAGCTAAGCCAATGCTTTAATGATAGGAAAAACTCATAATTATTTCTACTGTACAAGGAAAGCATAATCATGGCGTTTTCCAATACAAATGTGATGTTTCAAAAGTTAGAAGTCATTACAAGATTGAGCATTGACTCACCCAATTACTGTATACTCCTCTAAGCATCCAGCAGACCGATACTCCACACTGCTGTATTCTTCATACCCGTCAAGGTCAACCCGGCTATGAAGCCATTGAGTTCCTGGTATGGCATCCAATTTTTTTCTATAAAGGTACGACCAATATATGCAATGTACTTCATCAGATTTTACAATTTATCTAACGTGCTTTTGAAAATGCAAACTGTGAAGTGTACCTTTGGACAATGTAACAAAGAATGCAACGTACTAACCAAAGACCCCGACTAATTTAGCTAACGGAGGACAACAAACAAGCCAAAAATTGCAAAATATGCAATTTACTAAAATGATTTGTGCAAATCATGCAACGTACTTTACTCCTTCCGATAACAAATATAAATGTCGTTCATCTTCAAGGAAGTAGGCTGCAATAATTAAATGTGACCTAACTTAAAAGTATGTTGTATTATTGGCCTAACCAATTGTACATTGTATGAATTGTAAAAAACACGATAAGTACGTTGTATGTTTGAGTGGTTTTCTCTGGAAAACATGAATAAAATTCGTAAATGATTAATGTTATGTGTTTAGCAACACAATGTGCTCTAGACTAATGAAGAAGCAAAGTGTGAGATTATGTCAGAAACCATTATCATGTTATCACAATCAAAATGTCAATGGCCTCATAAGATTTTACTGTCTAGTGGGGTATTCTATTGGCCATGAAAACAGATTCATATAGACTATAAGTTCATTTTTCACTTCATTCTGACCAAACAGTCCACCTTCCTTTTTCTAACAGTCAACAAGAGACCAAGTCAAATTTGATTAATTTAGGTAAAAAAAATCTCAACCAATAAAACTATATTAAAATTGAGTATAACGTTGTTGCAAAAAACATTCATGTCAGGTGACTCTCCTACTCATTATCATTCCTGAGTCAACTGATAGAGCAAGAGCCAAGGTGGTGATTTCACTAAGATGTTTTCATATCTGCCACAATAAAGTTCACAAGCACTCTGCCGATCTAGAAAAGTATAAAGAACAGCTATACAGAATCTAAAGAAGAATACAAGGGATCCTTGCGTTTCTAGCAATTTCCACAACTCACTTTAAATTAAGAGAAGAAAAGAAGAAAATTCCTAATCTATCAACAGGCTATACACACGCAACAAACTGCAACTAAATACCCCAAAAGGTACCAAAATAACAAAACTAAGCCCCAGTCATATATATGTATAGATTCATTATCCAAACTGTTAATCCAGGCTACATCTCAATTCGAAACTATTTAAGAAAAGTCAACTTCGCACAATTTTAGTTTCTCCAAAAATAGGCCATATGAGGCCAAATGAAGCAACAATTCATTTCTTCCGTCATCAGGAACACTTAGGTTGCTGGTGAAAATCCTTACTGACTTCATGGGGAGTGTTAGAATTGTAAGGTTCTTCTAAAAGGACCTTCACTATTCTAGCTATACATTAGTAAGCCGTAGAACATGCCTAAGAAACTTTAGATATGAAAACTCAAACTAAAGAGCAAAACAAGGAACTAACATACCTTTTCAGTTCAAAGTCTACCAAATGTTAAAAATAAAAATGTATAGGGGACGAAAAGAAAGTATCTGATGCTGTAATAGGATGTAAGAAGACCAGATAAATAAATGACTAAAGCAAATGAAGAAAGAAACTAACAAAACATATACATAATCTGGAGAAAGAAAGAATCCAGGTCCTTATTTGACCAAAAAATGGATCATTAGTATATGTTTTACCTGAGGGATGGTGCTGCATGGATATGATTCGACCCCCTATCCAAGGAACCACTTTGAGAGCCCAGTCACCATGTTTCATATCAACTGGAGTTCTTGAAAGCTCTACTCCTTTATGTCCAGAGATCTTTTCAACATCTGGAATACGTGTAGCAGTTTCTGCAATTACAGTGTCACGTGGCAATGAGAAGATACTCTCCAATCACATGCTAGTCGTTACATTTATGTATGAATGATATGAAAGCTCTGATATATATTCCATGAGTAACACAATAGGAACCGATCTCTTTAACATCCATCAATGTTGGCATTTAGCATGCCAGGAACATTTAGTTACATTAGTAGCTTATCAGACTACGGCAGCATCACAACTGCATCAGCCAAACAGTAATCAATCACAAAACATACTGAGCAGTTCAGGGTGCAACACTACACTTACACCAATTAGTACTCCCTCCAACCCAGAGTGTCATAAGTGTTCAAAATCATAAACAAATTGCGACTCATTTTAGGACGAAAGGGGTATAATATATATATATATATATATATATATTTTTTCAATGAGGTAAATGGAATATTCTAGTATTGGATAATCTATACAATTTGGGCAGTAGAACGACTGTGGAACACAAACAAAACACGTGCATGAGGAACTGATAGTTTCATATGTAACATAGTACAAATGGCCACAGTTGTTATCAGTTGAGGCATCCACCAAACAGTAATCTGTATCAACAATAATAAAGTAAGGAGATATTGAACTTCTAGTATTGTAGGTTACAGTAGATAGAAGCTGAAAGTACGAGTATATTGTGCATCATACCCAAGTACCAGATTCCCCTAAACTCCGAGTTTACAAAGAATATGTAACAATAAATTGGATACGAATGTGGGACAGAGTCCCTCCTAATTATGTAAATATTATTGACCAAAGTAATACGCCCTTGCATATGGTACTAATGAGCGATTACTTCGAACTGGAGAAGATTTAGGAGGACGTAAGTTTTGCTCCCTATCAACATAACTACATAAGAAACACATGAGAGCTTTCTTTGCTGTCAAATAAAGCAACATTCCCTTCCGCAATAAGGATCTCTGTGTATAATTTGAGTATAACCTACTACTCCTCTTTCCAACAAAGTAGTACACTTTTTCTTTTTTAACTTCCAACATGAGACTAAATCAGGTGAAAGTTCATCAGAATTTTGTAACATTTTGGGTACTAAAATTCCATTGATTAAAAACGACTGCATAAAAATCAATTGCAGTTTTTATAATTTTGTTAGAATGCATATATTGATTAAATCTTCTACCCAAAAAAAGGTCAAACGTGGACTATTTGTACGGAATGGACGGAGTATAAGCATCCTGCATCCGCACCCTTGTCAGATCAAGATGATAAGGATACGTTATACATAAGAAAAAAGAGAGCCGACGTATGGATGGAAAGAACTGAAGGGGATGGAAAACAATAGAAAAATGTGGAGGGAAAATTATGATCCCTCCGTCTCATTTTTATTGGCCAACTTTCCCTTTTTGTCTATCTCAAAGTTTTTGGCCATTCAAATTTCAATGGACAACAATTACTGGCTTCATTTTGCCCCTAATAATAAATTGTATTTACAAAGTAAATTCGTTGCATCTAAAAGTCAAGTTAATCATTAGTAAGGGTAAAACTGTAAAGAACTGAAAAAATGCATGCATTTATTGTTAAACCTTAATCCATGAGATTTTGTCCCTTGGCCAATTTAATTGGGACGGAGAGTAACAAAAGAAGGCTGCCAAAGAGTTTGGAATGGGCAAATTACCCATACGCATCTTGAAACTTTTCTCACTTGCAAATACCATATTTGCCACTTCATCTTCTGAAGGCATATTGATTTTGAGATCTTCTCCATCCATGCCCCAGGCATCAATCTGTTTTGAAAAACCATAGACTGCATTATAGTAACATACATAGCGTTTCACTCGCGACGCATTTTAATAGCCATAAAACTGTTGAGCATGGAGATCCGAGTTTCCAGTGTAATGCATACCATTGCACATTTACCAAGCAATAAATGAACATGAATACGACGGTTAGGCCTCTTCCATGATCCTTCAATTTCCGAAACCCTCACAGTAACAACAGTCGATTGAAGTTCAGCCATATATGTTGTCAGAAGAAATCCACCTTTGGTGTATTCATACCCATCACCATCGTCCTCAAAGAGGACACCTTTAGCCTTACCTGCACTTAAGGAATCTCCATCAGATGATAACATCAGAGCATCTAATTATGTAATTCCATAAGATAGTGCTACTATATCTGAAGAATATCCATTCAACAAGATTGGACTGTATGATTTTAATGACTTTGCAGCATTGTTAGGTTACTAATTTGTCCAAAAGCTTAAGCTGCAAGAGATGGAGCCAACAATGTATATTAAACTAACAAGACCTATTACATTGTATGTACTCCTAATCAGAGAAGGAGAACGATCATGTTATTACATTAGATGATCTAATTATAGTTGGAGTTGGATAGTCTATATCCCTGTAATAATCGTGTACTCTGTTATTGATGGATTTCATGACCACTGCAGGATGTTTCTATTACCAGTATCTGAAAGTCTAAATATTTACGAAAATGTTGCTTCTAAATCTGACACTTGACCCTCCGCCATAGCTTTTTTTTTTTATCTAGCAGGGGCTAATTGGTGGAGAGGACTTATCCAGCTTTTGATGCGGGTGCTTACATCAATCTTCGTTAGGGTCACCAATTGACACTAAGGTAACTAAGATAAAGTAGGCATAATTCTTGAAAATGCTCACATAATTTTACTCCATTCTTCTGTCCCCCTTTTTCTAGGATATCACACGAATCTTTGCCTGGTTTTCATCAAATTGATTCAGATAACCTTCAGAAATGAAGGATTTTTTTTTGTAGGATATGATGAGCTATTTTTATCTATACTCTTTTTTTAACATAAATTACACGAGAAACACATCTCATAAGCAATCACTTATGTTCGTTATGTTTGTATAATAATTATTTTATGGGTTTTTTGCATTTTAGGCCCTAATATCTTCGTGAAAAGGCGAAAAGGACCCCCATGTCTGACTTATTGCGGAAAGTAATTTTTTTATTGCGAAATAGGCCATTTTGACAGAAATCATCAAAAAGCTAACAAGGACTAACATGCATGAAATCTTTTTTTTTCATGGATGTTTTCATCTTTTTATAACTAGGTAAACTAAAGGGGCTAAATGTAATTAAAGGTTACACAATTAAATTTTAATTAATTACCTAATTCTTTTTACTATTTATTAAAATTAAAATAATTCTAATTAAATCTTACTTTAATTAAATTCAACCATAATAAAATTATATATTAATTTAATTCTATCCTATATGAATTTAACTTTAATTAAATATTATTCTTATTAAATTTTATCTTAATTACAATTAATACATTAATTCAAATAATATCTAATTAAAATATACCTTAATTAAATATTACTTTAATTAAATATAATTAATATCTTAATTAAATTTATTCTTAATTAAAAATATCTTTATTATGATTAATACATTAATTAAAATTTACTTTAATTAAACCTACCTTAATTTAATTTACCCTAATTAAATCTACCCTAATTACCCTAATTAAACCCTTGAACCTACTCTAATTAAACCTACCATAATTAAACCTCTACCGACCACCAGCACCACCAACCACCACCGGCACTAACAACCAGCACCACCAACCACCACCACCAAGCACAACCACCACTGTCACCAAACCACGCCACCGCCACCACCACCATTTCCCTCTCCCCCAACCAGAGTCCCCACCACCGGATCTAACCCGCGGCAAAATGCTCCATAGAGAAAACAAAATCCCTCCCAATCCTCCACCATCATTGCCACCACCTGTAGGAGCAGCGAATCCACCATCATTGCCACCATCTGTCCAATAACCCAGATGATATAGCTTCGATTTACTCTGGAGATCTGAGGGAAGAGGGCATACACAGAGATGGTGTGTGTGAAATCGCGGCGGCGGAGAGGAGTTCGACCGACGACATTGTGTGTGGCATACACAGAGAGAGGGGTGGTGGGAGTGGAGAACGCGTTGAAAATGCACGTTCCTCCCAAGCACAATCTCCCTCTTCTTGGCCGCCACCTCCCCGACGGATTCCACAACCGGCGGCACCGGTTCAACTATCACAGCCGTCGGATCGAAAAGCTCGTCGTCGTGCTTGCCGTTGGATTGAACAGAAGACGCCGATTCGGTTCCGACAGTACCGACCATCGCTACGTTGCACACTAGCATCAAAAGGAAAAATCAGATCGTAATGACATCATGACTGAACAAGTCAGAGAGTAAAACGTGAGGATATTGAGCTAAATTATAGATCTGGAAGAGTAGTAGTGTACCTGAAATGGTGGATCGGAGCTGAGAGTTCGAGGGGAAAGGGACCGAGGTGTTCTCGGGAGGCGGGATTATAGGAGAGGGAGAGAGAGAGAGAGAGAGAGAGAGAGAGAGAGAGAGGAGTCAGTTAAGCTAGGTCTGTGGAGGTATTTTATAATGGCGCGAAAGGTCGAGAGGAGTGGGCAAGTCGGCTTTGTTTGTGTGGGGCAGTGGGGGCTGTTCTTTTCTTTCTCTACTACACGAGTTCTTTGCTGCAACTTTGACGTGTCCAACTTATCTCTTCTGAGTATCGACTAGTTTTGATTCAATTCCTCTCGATATTAATATATTGCGGATCTTTATGTCGATAGACAATTAAAATTTTTATTGTTTATCTTTTTTTTTTTCATATTTTTTCAATTTTTTAATTAACATACTTCACACTGTGTCTTTCGTAGTGATATATTATTAAAAAAATATTATTATAGATATTTAAAATGTAACTAGAAAATATTTAATTAAAAAATTTGCTCCACATTCTCACGACAAGTGTACTTAATTTTCTACCTGCATCATGAGCATATATAATCTCGCATTAAACAACGTGGTGTTGTCTCAAAATAATGACTACGAATTACAATTATAAATGAATTTTGATTTCTTTAAATAAGAATTTAGACCATCCTTCCTGGTAAAGATTATTTGTGTACCAATTAAATCATGTTAATATGGTGACATGATATGAATTTTTATTCAATTTTTAATATGTAAAAACATTATTTTATATGTATTATCCCTACTTACGTCATAATTCATGTTCGCTATTCTAAATATTAAAATTTATTACGTATTTTACATTATATATCACTCGTGATCATATGACGAATTTCTTGAATAACTTTCCTTTTGAGACTAATAATGAAAATTGGAATTTTCTGTCTCATTTGGTATCTTATCTCTTGTATAATATTAATTTTTAAAACTGACACATATTCTAAAAGTTAAAAGTTTAAATTTTAAATTTTAAAATTACTTTTTAATTAATAAAAAATATTTTTAAAAAATAAGACAAAAAATGAAACATTCGGTGGACAAAAAATCCGAACTCTAATAAGGGAGTAGGACTATTAATACTCTTCTTGTCATGAAATACATATTCACTTCCGTATTTAATCAAACTATCTCTCATGCTAATCATACTCTCTACGTATGATTGTTACATTTTATTATAATTAAGTTAAAATGATTGTGACAGATTGGACGATTGGGATAAAAGATACACTCTTTACACATTATTTTGCATTTGAATATAATGTACAACTCCACATGCTCTTTACACATTCTCCCTCTAATCTACACACAATAACACGCGCACTTTTCAAATATTCTCTCTCATCCACAACACACAACCCCACATACTTTATCACATATACTTTTTCACTAAAATTAATACATTTTATTTTAAAAAAAATTCATTTAAAAGTATTTAATTAAGTTATTATATTTGTATTAGTTTTGCACCTCGTGCTCTCGAAAAAAATATTTTTTTATTTTTTTATAAACGATATATTATTTAAAAATATTTAAATAATTTTTTTTACTTCGTGTACTATTCATCGATTTGACTCTAAAAAATGTATATCAAACGGTATAGATGGAAAGACAAACTTTTCACACGTACCCTTTATACCTTCCCACTCTCATACACATAACACATAACCTCACACTAGCTCTTCACATATTTTCTCTCACTCACACAACACTACCCATACTCTTCACACATTTTCTCTCACACACAACGCACAACTCCAAACATTTTTTCACTAATAATATTTGTATATAAACATAATATTTAACTAAATTATCATTTTTATAACTATTTATGCATTTTATATTTTTGAACAAAAATATTTTTAACTTTTTGATTAAAAATATTAAATTAATTATTATTTTTATTCGTTACCTCGAGTACGAACATTTTCAAGTAATTGATGAATATATCACGATTATATCGTGATGATGATATAGTGTGTTATTTGTTTTTTAAATTTTCAATACGTAAAAATATGATTCAATAAGGAATAATTATGTTTACTATTTTAGGAGTAATTATGAAACAAACATCTTAAATTTACTATGCCATATGTATTAAACTTGATATATATTATATTAGAAAATGTCGGTATATGAGGGTATAAAAGAAAATTTTTTTGATTTAAATTTTTTTGAATAATATATTATTTATTAAATTATATGTCTAAAAGTATGAAATGAAAAAATAATTTATTTAATTGATTAAAACTAATTAAATTATTAATTTTAGTGAGTAAATGAGGGGGATGGAATTGAGAGTTGCAAATAATTCTAGCACTTAAATAATATTTTATTTAAATATATATAAATATTATAAATTATATATGTAATATGCATATAATATATATAATAATTATAAATATAATAATTATTTAATTTATGTATATTTTATATTTAAATAATTTATAATTTTTATATAAATTTTTGAAGTCAAAATCGTGATGTTTATTTAGCTCTTGGGTTAACGAGGTGGAGACTAAAGCGGCTTATGGATGGTAAGCCTGTCAATACGGGTTAAATGGATTGAGTTTTAATAATTAATAGGTTATAATGGGTTCAACCTATTATAACTCATTTAATTAATCGATCTACTCAGTTGTATAGTAAATGAGTTAAGTTAAACTCAAATTAAATATTGAATACTTATTTGCATAAAAAAATATTTTTTTTGATATTTTAATATACATTTTCGTAACTAAATGGGTTATAATGGGTTGAGCTGTTTAGTAAGTTAAAACGGATTAGAGTGGATTAATGGATAGCATTTTGACAGGCCTAATGGATGGCTTTCTGTAGGGGAGAGTAGCCTCCATGGAGATTCTTGGTGGGCTCCACTGGAGTAAAATTATACGAAGTGCTAGGCAATTCATAATAGGAGTGTTCTAATATAGATAACAGTTATAAATTATGCATATATAAATTTTTATGTGCATTACTAATTATATTATGTGTATTATAATTATGTTATATGTATATTTTATAATGTTTATATATATTAAAACACTTCGTAAATAAGAAATATCTAAACACCCCATATAATTATTATCCACCGGAGGGTGAATGATTGAAAAGATTCAAGTGGGGATTGGAATCACGTGAACTGGTATCTCGTGTTGTCAGAAAAAAATCGCTAGATACTAGTATTCTGCATATAACACAAACCCACGTGTTGATGTTTAATAATCCTCCTACCGTCCTAATTCATGAATATCAACATTTTGATTTCTGCTTTTAGTTTACGTGTTACCTAAGGTTTGAATAATTATAATTTACTTTTAAAACGCGTATTTGGTTATTAATGTAAAGCAGCGTAAAACCCGTTTCTAAAAATATAGGATAAACGGCAAGAAAAATCACTCAATTATATTCGTTTTTTACATTCAGTCACCAAAATATTTTTTTATTATTTTTCATTATCGAACTTTTAATTTTCTATTTAAAGACCACTCCGTCAACAATTTGGGTTAAGTATCCGTTAAATCACTTATTTTGATTTGCAAAATGGTCCAACATATTAAAATGAAAATTTTAAAACAAAATGGTGCATTATGAAACTTGTAAAATATAAAGGTTATATTTATAATAAACCAAATTAAAGTTTAGGAGGTTTAAAATAATTTAAAAAAAAACATAAAACAAAAAAATAAAACAGATCCTCAACCCCCCCCCACCCCCATTCCCCCTCCCCCTCCCCCTCCCCCT
>JAOWAN010000005.1:13609049-13633115 GCA_028566635.1 Lobelia cardinalis
TTTTAAGCCCCGTATTAAACGGTTTCCGTCCAAAAAACCTTAAAATGCAATAAAATACTAACGTTGGGGCTTAATCTTCAATAAATAAAACCTAGGGGCTTGTTTGGCAATTTTACAAAAACTTTAGGGCCTAAAATGTGATTATCCCTTTTTTTTAATATATATAAAGATTATAAATAATATAAAATATACATAATATATTATATATAATATAATTATTTTATATTTATATTATATATATTTTAAATAAAAAAACGTTCTTAGCATCAAGTGCTTAAGCGCTCTATATATCCACTGTAATTTTATATCCAAACCAAATCATTTCGTTCAGAAGAGATGCGGAAGGAAACCACACGCACGCAGCCAACGACGATGCGGATGCATTTTTCTATCCAATAGACACTTTCCTTTTCGGACAATCGATTTTCTTTTCTTGAATTTAACTTTGTTTATCATCTCTCTCTTTTTTTCTTTTTCTTTTTAACCAATTCATTTCCTTTAATAATACTCCCTCCATTTTACAGATAATAATATTTTAAACGTCTCCATATATATTAAAAATTAATTTTTATTTTTATTTTTATTAAATAATATCTCTTTATTAATAAAAAAAAGAAGGTAAATATAATTCATAATCATGCGTACTTGGAAAACTAGAAGTTTAATTTTAATAAAAATAAATAAATTAAAAAGTCTAAAACAAAATTAAAAATAACTATTTTGGAAAAAAAAAAAATTACAACGAAGTTATCTATTGTAAAATAAAGAAATTAATTACAGCAAATAAACATACACCACATATTAACAAATTTAAGCTAATTAATATATTTTAAACTTTATTTAAAGCCAATATAGCGGTAATAAAAAAACACGTTATTTCCAACGCACCGAAAATAAAGGTCTTCGATTTCCTTTACCCGTGTTTATAAATACCATTTCGCAAACACTTTATTTAAATGCTCGACTACTTTTGTTAAATTACTTGAGCTTGACTACATACATAAGCTCGATTGAAGTGATTTTTATTTTTATTGAGCCAGTTCACTTGACATTCATCGGCTCTCGAAAAATAGCTAATTTAGGGGGAAATGATCCAAGCTTGAATTTGGGGTTGAAAACAATCCGTATGTGCCATAAGAGAGATTTGTGTCCACAAATTTTTATTGATGATCCCCTTCTAACCTGGATAAATATATATATATATATATATATATATATATATCTTATTTTATTAATAAAGTCAATTTTTTTAAAGAAAATGGAAGAAATAATAATTTGGATCTGAAAAGCAAACGGCCGGGGCATAGTTGCGTTCTCATGGGTGATTTTCACCCATGATTTCTGATTTCTGATTTTTCTCTCTCATTGGTCCCACATTTTTTCTCTCTATCTATCTCTTATTTTTTACTATAATCATTACAAAATCCCAAAATCCAAATCAATAAATCACACATCCAAACGCAACCTTTATGTTTTATTTATTTTTTAAAATTTACACTTACCTCCCCTAAAGTTTAGTTAAATCGTTAATGATTAAAATGCTCTCTAAATAGTCAAGTGAATCGCACGTTAGTCCTTTTCATTAGTTTTTGACGATTTCTGTCAAAAATGGCCTATTTCGCAACCAAAAAATTACTTTAGGACTTAAACCGTAATAAGTCAGACATGGGGGTCCTTTTCGCCTTTTCACGAAAACATTAGAGCCTAAAATGCAAAAAACCCTTATTTTATTTGGCTGGTTTACTAACACTTATTTATGTTCATTAAACATTTTCCTTATTTATGTTTCAGGAACGATAAAGTCAAAACTTCTCCTACGCATATTAAATATATCGGTGCAAACAATAATACGTATGATGATCGAATTTACTCCATTAGGAAGCAATGTTATCGTTGCAATGTGTGTTAGTAGAAAAATACAAAAATGTTTAGCGTGTTATAAATTGTGTATTTTAGATTATCTTTTATGTGAATGTTCAATAGTTCAGCAACTTATCCAGGTTTAACAACTAAATTCCAAAAAAATTATATCATTTCAACTTGAGTTATTATTGCAAGATGTATTTCATTTTCATCTCCTTCCGAAATATATTCCTATCGGATTATTTCTTAAGAAGATTTCAGATCTAAAATAAATAAATTGGATTATAAGGAGAAATTTATAATAAAAGAAAGGAGCACAAAGAAGGCGAACCAGAGATCCGTCAAATGGAAAAAAAACAAAAACACAAGAAGCAAAATAAATCACCAAGAAAAGAAATTGCTAAGAGAAAGCTGCTCTCCAATCCATAACCAAGTTAGCCAAGGACAATCCGTCAGTGGAACCCCCAAGCTCTGCGCCCAAAGTGAAGCCTCGACAGAAATCTTCTCCCATAGAAGAGGAAGGCAGCACATGACATTGAATATCCGATAGAGTGCGGCGCTGAATAAGTCTAAGCAAAAGAGAGTAGGGCTCCAATGGTAATCACTACACCCATTTGCCCATAAGGAAAATGTTCTTGAAAATTAAACTCCCAAGCTCTAAACCCCTTCCTCCTTGGGCCTTCGCACAACATCCTGCGGCACCAAGTGTTCCTCACGACCTTCTCCAAGCCTGCACCACAAGAGGTGACACACAATCTCCTTCGCACACTCCGGCACCCCCACAGGTGATTTGAAGAGAGACAAATAATTAATCGGGACACTCGAAAGACACGACTCAATCAAAGTGAGATACCTTCCAAGGAAAATGTAGGCACTTCTCCAACCATCTTAATGCTTGGAAACGTAGACAGGACTCCATCAAAGTGAGATACCATTGACACGACCAGATCCCAGAAGCTAGCTGCCAAAGAACTCCCCTTTAAAAGAAGCCCAGGATAGTAGAAAGGACGCCGTTTACAAAACAGCCCATGAGAGTAGCGTAAGAGTTCAAAACTGACTCTCCACATTAATACCACCCATTTCACATAGCAAAAATGAATTTTCCCTCAAAAAGTTGAAGGTGAGAACATTCTTAAAACTACCTACCTTCTCAACCTCACATTCAACAGTTCTTACTCATCCATTCATAACAAACATCTAAGATGGGATGGTCATCCTATTCATCTCATTATAAAAGAAAAAAGATAAGTATAAGTCTAAAGAAGAAGATGATATTTCAGGAATGATACCACATTTTAATCAATCTAATTGAGACTTATAACCTTTATTTCTTTTTCTTTTTCTTTTTCTTTTTTTTTGATAAAAGAAGAATACCATTAAGAGAGAAAGAAATTACAAACAAGGCGAACAAGAAATCCACCAAAATCCATCAAAACATAAAAGCATACAAATACACACAAATTAGTGAATAGCAACAGCTCTCCAATCCCTAGACAAATCTCCCAATGATAAGCCCTGGAAAGCTCCAAAGCTCGTAGTCCAAAGAGAGGACTCCACAAAAATCTTCTCCCACAAAAGAGAGGTAATTCTAGATCTCTAAAAATTCGAGAATTCCTCTCAATTCAAATATTCCACGACAAGCTAAACACGCCACAACCCCACAGCAAAGAAGCATCCCTCGATTGATCAAAATCCAAATGTCCGATCAAACGAAAAACCTCCACAAAGCGAGGCATGATACAAATCTCTCCTTGCACCCCAAACAACCTACACCAAAGGCGCCAAGCCGCAGGGCAATGCATAAACAAATACTTGTGGGACTCGCTAGCTCCTATATACGTAACAGACACATCAGGAGAAATAGATGTCTATGGATGTTGCCCTTGCCGCCATCATTAGTATTCAACCAACCAAGGACCACTGACCAAGCAAAGACTTTGTACTTAAACAACACCTGGAACTTCAACATGAAATTATAAAGACTTGTAACCTTATTTCTCTCATTCTATCCCTTTAAAGTATAATGACTTGATAAAGCAAAAAATCATACAAATGCATAAGTGTACGAGACAAGTGAAATCGCGTAAGTCACGTCAATGGATTCTTTAGATTATCATTGCAATTGGGCTACTTCTGGTAACTAGCTACAATCAAGTTAACCTCATAATTATACATTTGTGAGATTTATCTAATTAAAATCTAAATTATCTCTCGTATTACTTAAACCTTTATCTTACCCATTTGTGTAGTGGAATAAAATATTAGCATCCATGTCCACATGCTACTTTTACTCATTAATAAAGCTTTTGCTTTTATTTCATTCATTTATTTTTGAGAAGTGTAAGTTCTAATTTTACAAATTAGCATTAGACTTGAAAATGAACAAACAAAACGAACTCGCATGTGAAAAAAAAACTAGTAATAAAGGCTTGGATCAGTTGCTTTTTTTTGTTTTGTTTATTACGCATTTACTATACCAAATCATTGCTTTATACACCTACATTATGTTTAGAAAATGATAGTTATGCATTTTTTGTAGAGGGCAGGCTAGAACTTGTGATCTGCTTGTGAGCCCTCCTCTTTTTGTAACCTTGTTTTTTTTATGAGTTGAATGAATAACAGACCAGGACATCAGCCTTTGATGTTCCTGGTTTTAAAAAAAAAATTAAAATTTTTTTTTACAAAAAACCTACATTATGTTTATCACTTTTCCGTCGTTTCATACCAAAGTCCATTGACAACCCAATCACACTCATCCCACCCAAACTTGACACGCCAACTCTACCCCTTTGACCGTCACTCTCTCTTCTAGCACCACACACACCTCCTCCATCCTTTCTCTTACACAACCCAACCTGCCGGTCCTGCCCCACTCACAAACCCAAAACCCTACTCACTTTCTCCCTTTTTCACTCCATTCTTTTGTGCCCCTACATGTGGTTTCTAACTGTGTAAGTCAATGTGCAGTATGTGGAAAATAATCAATTATATTTTACTTATTGAAAAATAAACATTGTGCTACACGAATCCGACCTACACCTAGTATATTTAATGTTGTTCGGATTGTAATTGAGCCAAAAGAAAAGAATTCCTCTACAAGTTTTGATTTAATAAGGATATATTACAGAGTTTAGTTCCTACAAATCTATTTGACAAGTTAAGTTGGGGGGATTTTGTGGTTTTCAAGTATAAAATACCAATACAGAAAAAATATACTACTTCATGTACCAAATGATTATGTAATTCTTTCTTCTTTGTCCTAATCTTACTTGTTATTTGAGAAAATGAATGTTTTTGTTGTTTTACATAAATACCCTTAACAACAAATGGGAATGTTAACAGATTTTAGGTCAGTGATTAATTGAGTAATGAAACCCGGAGTTCATGAACCAAAATAGGAAATGTCAAACATCTAAGACCGAAGTAGAAAGAAAATCAAAGGTTAGGGATCAAAATATATATTAATCGAAAGTAAATCTACGTCAAAGTTGCATTAAAAAAAGAAAGATCACATTAACTTGAACAAGTCACGAGGGGATACTTAGTTTGGAAAGGAGGGAGTACCATTTTCATCTAATGCTACCAGCAGTGACAGGTCATCAGTTGGAGTAGCTTCACCAACATGTTGATAAGGAGGACATACAGGAATGATTGATCCGGCTTGCAGATACATTGCAGGTAAATCCTAACAAATCCAGGAAATACGTAATAAATGCTTCATGTCTAATGAATGTACAAGAAAAAAAAAGATCAAAATTTTAAATTATGATCATGTTGTTCAGGAATAAGTACCGGATGACAATCATCAAAATCAAAACTCAACCAACTGCCCTTAGGCAATTTATGTTCCAGTTGATCCACGCCATGATCAGATATTGTGCTGTAGTTATTGGCAGCTAAAGGAAGTTAGTCCACAATTAATGAGTCAAAACATTATTGCCCACACCTACTGCAACCTAAGCTTTATCAATGAAATCAGAAGAAAAAATAAAATATTAGTGCTCCAGTTTTGTAACAATGCGGCACACACCAGCTTTCAAATTTTCCTCCTCGCTTTTAAATACTGACTACTTAAAAATGGAGCAAGAGAATCGAGGGAAGAAAAGGGATACATGAAATTGCTATCAAGTAACAAATTCCACAGTCTCTGTCCGCTCAAGCCCGTCAATGCAGATAAAAGATAGGGAGTATATTACAAGAAAACAGAGAAGAACCATATAGAGAAGATAATGCGATAAATCTTTTTAAGTCACATTTTCATAACTTTGCCGAAGGGAATTTTAACATGCACAAAGGCAGAGATTAAGTGGCAGCCAACAAGTGAAAAGTAGTTTTGCAAATATATAGGACATGAAACATGATGCCATATGAGTTTAATATACTGTGCTGCCAATTTATAATATGGATTGACTATTTACGTTTTGCAAGGTGCTGAAGAATCTCATAGAGTCCACTTATAAGGGAAAAAGTGATGCCAAATTGAATCAGATATGATGGCATTTGGCAAACTTAACAAAACGAAATTATATTGATGAGAGAGAAAAGGGAATATACCAGCGGAATGCTAACAAGAAACACAAAGCGCTAGTAAAGTTCTATAAGTTGAGGAAAGACTCAACATCCGAAATGTTGTTCATTCAATGGTGAATCTTTCTTGCATTGGCTGATTTGCAATTTAACTAATAAGTACTATGTTAATAACTTTACAAACAAGAGCCTTGCTGGCTACTCTGTGGCAGGGCCAGTAAGAGAAAGTGGAGAAGTTCAAGAAAGAGCAAGAGCAAAAAGTAAAAAGGTTGATACAGAAATACAATGAAAAAAAAAAGGGGTAACCGTAGCCCAATATGGCCCTTTATTCTCCCACACAAATCTGATATTGACAATCCCGAAGACCTCCATTACCCGAAACCATAAAATGTTTTATAAGGCACCCTTCAAAAGTAGCAGAGACAAAGATTGATCATTTAAGATCCTGGCATTTTACTCTCCAAATACTCCATAACCAGCTAAAATGTGATAGTGTAGTAAGATGTGTAAGTTAGGACTGAAGTTGTTTAGTGAAAGTAATTCAAGCTTATGTGTGGCCCGCACAGCCAAGCTCTCGTATGTGCTAAAAAATGAGCTGAACTTCTTGTTAGTTCACTCGTGTACTGCTGAATTTCTGAAACCCAAAAGAACCTTCATTATATTGACCCCTAAATTGAACAGGAGATCATAAAAATGTGGACTAATGAAATCGAAACAGAGCAGTGAATAGCATTAAACCCGAGAAAGGAAAAAAATAGCAATAGAAGTACGTAAAGTGTTCTAAAGTTCATGCTGCCTAGTATTATTCATCAAGACAGGAGAAGGAACCTTGCATATATCAGAAGTGGGCCCAATAAAAAGGAACTTTCATTTGTTCTTAACATTGGATCCTTTAGATCTGCACAAGCAAATTATCAATCTACAACAGCTGAAATAAGTTTATATATTGAGGAAAATAAAGCCACATCATAGAGCGCACCAGCAAAAAATGTAGGAGCCGCCACTGGAGTACCCTTTGTATGTGCCAAATAGAAAAGCGTATAGAAGTGCGGTATCAAGCGGTAGCGTCTCTTCAGTGCCAGGCGGCAAACTTCCTCACACTGGAAAAAGATTGGCGTAGGATGTGATTAAGTTGAAGGTCAAGCTTTGATCGAGACTACACAGAGGATTGATTAATTTGTTCATTCCAAGGAATTGCAAAATATCAATTCACCTCCAAATTAAGAAAGTCCCTTATTCATGTAGACATGTTTCAGGAGCGTCCCATCACAACTAAACAAACAACTTGTACGAAAGGAGAAAGAGAAAGAAACCAAAGGCAAAACCTTGCTTAGGCCACCAAACTTTGAACTTCCCAAAAATTCATTTTTTACCATTTCGCACGATCAAGTTAAGGATGTCAGTCAACAAGGTCACTTTTGTAATGTTCATCCAACTTTTCCATTTGGTTTTTCGTTTAACTTTTGCACCCAAGCCTTTCTTCTCTACCCAGCCAAAATCTTTCATCATCTCTACCACTATTCTGCACCACCGGTCTAATACCAGTAACCTCTCTCAGCCACTGGCTCTCAAAGCTCTAATTCTGCTCAAACTCAGAGCTCATTCAAATTTCAGTGTTTTAATCTTTGTACTGGGAGTAAGAAAGCAAACCAACAGTATTATGTTGAAGTCCTTAGGCTTTCATCCTCAGTATCTTTCTTATGTGGCTGATCAACCTAAGTCTATAACAGGTTTGACAAACTGGCATCATAAGAACTTTAATTGCAACAAACTGCAACCAGTTGGAGATGACATTGCGATCTCTCTCCCACCCCACCCCCCCTACCCCAAAGATTTCTACTGGGTTGATTTTAAACTTGTGGGTCTGACAGAAGCTAGTAAATGAATGAATTAGGCTTCATGGAGTCAAGATGGTTTTTCTTCCACTGGAATTAAGGTTATTCCGGCAACGTCTCCTCTGCGGCAACGACGGAGTACTTTGATGCACAGTCAATTAAGGGATGTTCGAAGGGAAAATTGGAGCAAAGCTTAAGATGCATTCCATTGTAATGTCTATTTTCATCTCCATTAATGATTAATGTAAAAGTTATAAATGCTTTGGCAGCAGGTTGAGAAAAGCAATGAAAGAGTAGCTAGCTGATGTGTTCCTATCATTTTGAATTTCTTTGTTCAACAGATGGCCTTCTGTGACCTACGGCTGCCGCACACTTGTTACTGTTTCAAAAGCGTAAAGTCGAAACTTGACTATTGAAGTTGACAAAGCAGAGAAAACAACAAAATGGGATAGCTTGCGGTGGCTTGCTGGGTGGGTTGGTGGCGTTCGGGTGAATGGGGTTTTAGACTATTGATCAAACACGAGTTTTAAACCTAAATCAAAAGTTAAGCATAATTGTCATCCTAAAACTGACTACAAATTTTAAATCCTCTCACAAAATCCTGTGGCAAACGTTCACAAATATCCATGCCTTCCATATTCTAACGAGATTAACCACATCTTCTACCTGTTTCCTGGCAGTCAATTAAACATTAAATCAAAATACGGGGGAAAAAAGGGGAAACTTAAGGGTGACACCATCCAAAACCCTGCCACTAGAGCCCCCACTCTTCCACTCTCTCCCACCAATGGGCTCCCTCCCGTCACCATCGACATCTCTTCGTCACCACAGTGCATATCACCACCCTAATCTGATAGTAGCCAAAAACACTCGGGCACACACACAATGTCTCTTTTTCATCTTGTTGCGAGATGAAAAACGGCTTTTCGCACAAATGTAGAGCTTTCAGAATAAAATGTGGCTCCAATTAGAAAGCTAAATCTATATACTATGTGTTTAACCATACCAAGTTTCCATTTCTTGTAAAAGAGGTACTAACAACTCTGTTGCTGCATCTGAAGATGTTGAATTCAAGGGCCAGAAGGCTTGTATGGTCTGTCTTAAGTCAAGGTGAAAGTAAGGACGAGGCTGGCAGGCTTACATAACAAGTTGATGTTTAGGTTGACATCGATGTTGGGTCAGAGCTTGTTAGGAGGATCGCAAAGATGGGACCTTTTTCTTCTGCATACGAATAAATATTGTTGACTTATTACCAGGGACTTAGAGCACCCGCTATGGAGTTTCTTAAGAGGTTAGTCGAGTTGCATTGACATTTGTACATAAATATGATTGCCTGAGTTTGTAAGTGTGTATGTATACCTTTTGTACGATTGCCTTGTCTTTTGAACATAAATGAGGTTGTGTGTGAATTATGTGTGTAGATGAATATACGTATATCAAGTCATATTACAATTAAGGCTTTTCAATACAATTTTTATTTGCTTGCGTTCGACCTGAATTCAGAAGGTCTTGGCCAAGAGTCATCATGCTTCCATCGGTTCCCCTCTTTGTTAGTGAACAACTTTGGCTTTCTAGCGGTGAAACCAGTAATATACCTTGGTTTATCAATCCAAGTGTAGAATTCTTTGGCTTCATGAGCGAGGTGCTATGGTATCAATATTAGAAA
Organism: Lobelia cardinalis; assembly: GCA_028566635.1. Classification (NCBI taxonomy): domain Eukaryota; kingdom Viridiplantae; phylum Streptophyta; class Magnoliopsida; order Asterales; family Campanulaceae; genus Lobelia; species Lobelia cardinalis. The sequence continues at coordinate 13,618,941 of JAOWAN010000005.1, forward strand.
GTTCATCTTACTACCTCCGTCCCAAAATGAATGTCACAAATGGGATAGAGGGAATAGTTTTTTGTTTTATTTTTGTTCTGTTTTGTTTTGTTATTTTTATTTTTCTCCATCATTCACGTAGTTCATATATTTGAGGGAAAAAAAACTAATAGTCGATTTCAAATTAATGCCTTGTGGATCAAACACATCTGGTAAATATATTGACATTTCTATTTCGTTGCTAGTGTTTCTGTGAATTTGCGATCCTAAATTGCTATAACTGTACCACGTTCAATGTAAGCTGGTCAAATAAGCATACAAGTGAGCTTGTTAGTACAGAATAATAATCAGCTCCTAATGGCCCCGACAACAGAGAACAATTCAGTGTCATGTCAATCGAGGACAAATATGTTGATCATACTAAAGTTGTATTTACTAACACTTTGATACAATTGATTCTTTTAAACAGTGATATGTTACTATTTTAATTGTTCGTACTTGTGATTCTTTTAAAAGCCCATGCGTACCTATGTTTGATCCAGTTGGGTTACCTAGTGTTGGATCACTTTCTGGGATTTTAGCTAATCCTTTAATTTGTTTTCAGGCATAAATGATAGATAGCAAAGTAAGCGAAGTGCTGGTTAGAAGCTCAAGAGTAAGTAGACCAGTCGAGATCATTAGTGACTTCGTCTTCGGTTTTATAAAGCAACTGTTGGACGATTTGTGGTAAGTCACGTCAAATGTTATGTTTTAAGGATTGTAAAAAGGATCAATTTAGATTTGATCCTCAAGATGAACAGTTCTCCTAGCCGTATCCAGCTTTGTTTGTCAATGACCTTTGTTTGTTGTAATTTGTAATATGTAATTAGTGAAGCAACATCCATGGTATAAATTTATGAGAAGATCTTATGATTTGTAATTGGTCTGATTTCCTTTCTCTCTCACACATCTTTATCGGGATAAAATTAGATGTTAATTCGTAGACTATTTTGATAATCCCAATAGTTATAGATATCAGGTTGTTTTAGTGATAGTCTAAATTGAGCATCAGTTCAACCCCCAAACCAAACCAAATGGGCCAGAATGTAAATAGATATCTATCTTTAACAGAGCACCAAAAGAACATTGGCCCTGGTTTTTAACAAAAGAAACACATCATAGATTGGTTGCTGGGGCGATGGTGAAGGCCTTATGAAATGAAATATATGCCACTGAAATGGTACCGGAATTAAGTTTTAGTTTGCTTATAATGTTTTATCAGTGAATAAGAGAGAATTGGATCAGTGGTGGGAAAGAGAAAATGGATGATACGGCAATATTCTAAAATCTAACTGAATTCGTTAATCACCTGTAGACATAAACTCAAATTCAAACTCAACTCAACCTTATTATCAATCACTTTGGGTAATCACCCATAGGCATATCATCTAGTTATAATTTAATCTCTTTCTCTAAATCCTTCAGTTCCTCCAGTTCAGATTGCATTGCTAGAATGTGGTATGCTTAATTGAGCAACAAAGCTCATTACAGCTCACGTATTCAATACAGGATAAGATCTCAGCCCATTCGGTTGGTTCAGTCCTCTAACCATTACCGTGCTCACCGCTAACTCACAGGTTGAAGGATGTATAATAATAAGCTCATTGTATCTGAAAGCGTACCTCTTCTCCAAAAGACCAAGGCTCATGATCAATGGTGTCCTTTTCAGAATGCCCACGACAAAAAGGAAACATGGCACCAATACCCATCCATCTTCCAAAAAGCTTGGGAGTTGCGTTTCCTGCAAATCCACCTATATCTGGCCCAGAAAGTGGATTACCACTAAGCCCCTGAAAAACAGTATTAAAAAGTAGTATCATATTTGACTCAATACCAATAATTGCTCAAGTTATGTGTCATTATCTTCTGCATGTTTTCTTTTTGGCAGAGTGGGAGATGCAAATGCAAGTTGTAGAGGCTTGATGCATTGTTGGGTCATCTCTCCCACAGCTTAAGCTTTCAGATTCACTAACCTAAAAATGTATCAAAGCTCTGGTTAGGCAAGGTCGTGGGTTCAAGTTACCGCATTTAAATTCGTTTCCCCTAGTATTATTAAGGCAGAAGTAGGTACTCTATTTGCTTTGTGAAGCATATTACTTCACCTCTCCACGTGAGTGGAAGTCGCAAGGGATGAGGGAAGTATTAAGTTTATATTTTAACAAATGCAACTCTTTTTATGGTACAAACAAATAAAAATTGACTCTTTCTCGGAGCAGAGGGAGTACGAGAACATTCTTTCGTTGCAGAATCTACACAAGTTTATGGGGAAAACAATTGTGGAAAGAAAAAAAGAAAAGAGGCAGCCCATTACTGTAGCTAAAATATCTGTTGGATATTCTTAACACTAGGCGTCAGGGCGAGCCTTGGGGCAAGAGTAAGGTTGCTCCATTATGACCTGGAGGTCACGGGATCAAACTACAACTGATTGCATCTCTCTATAAGTAGGGATACCACTGAGTACATTCGACCATTCCCGGACCCCGAGATGGCTGGAGCCCCCTCCACGAGATTCATCTTTATTACCTAACTATGTAGGCCTATAACTTTGTTTTCTATTGCTGTACAGGTTAGTTTCAACATTACCATGTCTTTGTTGTGGTGTCGCAACCTTCAAAATGATTATTGTTTTAAGATCTAATGAGTAATGACATGAACAAAAAGAAAAGTAGTGAGCTCTCGTTCTGGGGTGCGGAGAGTGGAATAGAAGATACTACCAAAGTGGGCCTCAAGAGCTAATATTTATATATATATATATATATATAGGGGCATATCCCGCTACAAACCACAAATATCGTACAAACGTGCGAACCGGTTGTATCTTAGTTATTTTTTTGTTGTATCGTACAAAATAACTAAGATACGAAGATCCAACAAAAATGCAATACGATACAACATTGTCTTACTAAGATACAACAAAAAAAATTAAGATACAACAAAATTAACGAAGATACAACAAAAATGTACTAAGATATAACAAGTTCGCAGGTTTGTACGATATTTGTGGTTTGTAGCCGATCATTTTCCTATATATATATATATATATATATATATCAATGAAACATCCGTCATTAAGAATATGTTAATTATATGACTTGTCCAAAGTGAAAACTATAGCCGAAGTGCATTATTCGAAGAGAACAAAAACCTTCACATCTATGGCATCTAGATGAGTACATGTATACACTTGAAACCTTTTAAAGACCCAATTTAATACTGTGACTATCCTTCGACAACTTCAGCATCGCAGTATCCCCAGAAAAGACAACGATCCCTGCATTCTCATTCTGAAATTCAATGATGTGACATCCACACCAGGGAGGAAATTTGTACCCCAAAAAAGGGAGGTAATTCAGCCAATGCACATAAAATATAAGTTTAAAAATCTGTGGAAATATTGCCTTGTTTGAACAAATATAATGTAGGCTGTCGAGATGCTCCTAAGGTAGTAAGTATACACAAAACTGTGTACCAAAAGAAAAAGGGAGGAAATTCAGCCTATGCACATAAAAATAAGTTTTAAAATCTGTGGAAATAATTATTTGAACAAATATATAGTGTACTGCTTGAGATGCCCCTACGGTAGTAAGTAAATACAAAACTGTGTTTCTTATCATGTTAGACCATCTAGCTTAAATATTTAAATTAATTGATTATCAGGATGACTACGTCAAACACCGAGAACCTTCAACTGCACCGATTAATGATTCGGGGGACATTGGATTTCTGAGAAAGATGAATGTGTCAACTCATAGCACCACAACACGGTGTCAATACTTCATTTTAAGGTTTTTGTACAATATTTACTAACATAAGATAAAATTATATAATTAAAATATGTGACATCCTTCTACTAGTGAGTTGGTATGTCAAAGACATGGGTAAATATGTCTTCTTACATTTGGATGAAGAGTTACAATGCAACTTAATGGATTAAGGGACGTGAAGAGCAACTCAAGGACAGAGCATATTCTTTTGGACAATCTTACCACTGTACTAGACAAATTATTCTATTGTTCTCAATTTGTTCTCTGCTGTCTACAGTAAATGTAATTAATAAATATAAAAATATAGGATAACTGGAGATCTCATATAATACACACACACACACATATATCGCGCTTGATTTTAAACAATGCTATGTCCAAGACCCTGATTCTGTGTGGCACTCAACATCGATGTCCATGTCTTCACATCAAAGGTTTTATATGAACTGAAAAAAAAAAAAAATTAGCTTACCAATTGAAGAACCATCGAGATACTCATATGTAGGTGCTCCCAGGTAGATAGGTTATCCCCTGTCCAGGTTGCACAATACCTTTGACTACCTATGAACCCTGCTCGAGTAAGAACAAATGGACGCTTACTTTCATCAGCTAATTTCATGCCTTCATATGTTGATTTCGCCATCAGCATGCCATAAACCTAAATGAAAAACGACAAGTAGTAAGGTGTCCACATACCTATTGTGCTGTCTCACAATGAAAAGTACAACCAGAAAAATATCCGGCCATCGTATGAAACGAAGAAATTTTATGATACATGTTTATTTACCAGGTAACATAAACAAAAGAATCAAGGTCAAAGAGTAATACGTTATGATAGTACGAGTGATTCTGACAACCTCCAAGTTCAGTGTCTCCCCTATGTACATTGCTCTCGGGCATCGTCTTCGTTACAGTCTGAAAAGAATGAAGTGAGATAAAAGAACAAGTAGAAGTGTAAGTTTTAGAAGGTGTAAATGGCACCTTAAAAATAGCTGGTTCATTCATATCATTCCATATGCCATCCACACCATTAGATATGAAATCTTTAACAAGATTAGCCCACCACGAGCGAGCTTTTGACTGTGTAAAGTCGGGGAAAACACAAAGCCCAGGCCATACTTCCCCTACAGATGGAGAGATGTGATGCAACAAAAAAAAGAACCAAGATTTATAGATGAGAGTTGACGAGGAAAATACCAACAAAAGGCCGTCCATCAGCTGTTTGAACCCAAATGTCCTTTTCGGTGCCACTATCGTAAACAAAGTAACCCTTTTCATGTTTGATCCCTGGGTCAAGCATCCAGATTGCTTTGAAACCAGTACGATGAAGATCTTTGGCCAGAGATTTTGCATCGGGAAAACGCTCCTGAGGGCAATAGCATGGTTATCTGTGTAGTCTTTTCATACTGCAGAAAAATATGTGCATTTCTCTAGTACATACTACAGCTGACAAATATTTAATATCAAGAAATTATTGTTTTTCTAATGGTCGCAATCAGTTAAAACTTACGAATACAGCATGACAATGAAGATTTCACAAATGCATTCCTTTTATACCATACATCTAAAACATAAGATATATTAGCTTATACCTATTCATATATCCTATTATAATTGCCAAGACTTCTTGCCTATTTGAAACATTATAGAGCAAATATACAACAAGGGAACTTAATATGAGTAGCTCTATTTCGATAATCGTACTAGAGCTTAATATATGATTTGCATATTTACAACATCACTACTCACATAATTGATAAGCATGGGGGACTCATTTGAATATGTGGGAACTTGTCACTTCTTGTGGCCCATCAGAGGATAGCACTGTGATTCAGAACAATTGGTTGGCTTTAGGAAGAAGTGGTCATGATTCCATTTCTTTGTCTGTTTGTTTAGAGGTTCAAGGTACCGTAAACTTTGGTTCACCTGATTCTATGGCCTTACGAAACCTAGGTTGAGGTCTGAGTTATGGAGGAGTAGTATTATCTTGTGAATCTGTCTGGTAGTACCTGGTGTGTAGCAGTTGATTCAATGTGGTTAGACGATACAAGAACAAAATGGGAGGTTTTGAGCTTCAGTGAGTATGAGACCATTTGATGAGCCCATTAGAGAATGCCATCTTAGAGACATAGACTTGTCTATTGGTCAGTGCACATGGTCAGCGACACCAGGTAGCCAGTCATATTTTCTTTTACCGACTGATTGGTAGGAAATCTTTCTCTTGCCGGTTCACATGATTTTAGATTGCCCAATCTCAGATCAATTCTCCTTTATGCTTGACTCAAGCCCAGTGCACTAGGGTGCGACTGGTTTGAGAACGTGGCTCGCTAATCCTACAGAAATTCCATGATCACGAGGCGAAAGTGTAGGGAGCAGGGTATTGTTGGGCTTGTGTTTACGAGAATGCTGAAGTTAGTGAGGCGAAGGTGTGAACAAAGAAGTGTCCAGAGATGGGTCAAAAAACAAAAGAAGTGTCCACAGATATTAGAATGGGGCTACAGCAAAAATTGCAGGGTTAGAAGATTCAATAATTTTTAGGTTTAAATATTTTAAGAAGCTAACCGGTATAAAACTAAAAGTAAGAAAATAAAAATACATGTACTTCCACATGAGCACTGAAGGAGTCAAGACAAGTCGAGTATGACAGGGAACATCTTCGTCTAGTCTCTCGAGTACTTTTGAGTTTACTCGATTTTTCAAGTGAGTACTGAATGTTGTTCGCCTCGACTCGACTTTGTTAAACGAATCTAGTTGAGTTTGTAAAGTCAGGTCAACGTATTGAGTGGTTCGAACATTTATACAGTCCTATCGAGCATCAAAAAGAGCTTTAGATCTGGATAAAGTTATTAACTCACTCTCTCTTACAACATTACGCCTGCCGGGATATGGACGTGTTTTCGCTTCGCGAGTACAAATCAATGTAATTATGTGCTAGGACTCGTCATTGATGGTTCATAAAGATGGGTGAAAACTGTCTGGTCATATGCAAATGCAACTATCTACAAATAAGGGGTTCCATCACTCGAGTCGCAAGGATAAATAGCTATTGCCTACAACTAAATTCTGGATAGGTTCAGGTGCTTGTGTATTTTCTTGTAATTCCATGGTCGGTGTAAGATATAAGGAAGTAAAGCAATTAACATATGAAAGAAATTAGTTCTAAATTTAGCATCTTTCTTGTACACAATGGGAGTAGTTTATTATTGACTCAAATGATGAGTGAGACTTATGGTTCCTTGAATGTTTTCCTCGGTAACCAAAGAGAGAGAGCATGCCTGGTCAAATGTAAAACAGCGAAAGCCGTTCATGTAGTCAATATCCATCCATATGACATCACAAGGAATATCTTTGTCTCTAAATGTTTTGGCAATCTGCACAAGTCAATGAGCAAACACACACACAGTACAAGTATGAGTAAAAGTGGCTATCAGAAGAAGAAAGAAAAAGAAGTACCAAAAGCTGTTATTAGGGTAGATGACAACAGAATGAAGTTCCAGCTCTCAAAAGCTGTACTTTTTGAATATTAAACTGTCGAGCACTTAATTTGAAGATGGACGTAAACACAGAAAGAAATAATAAGAGATTGAGAAGGGAGAAAGTGGGGATGCACACACACACAAAGAGAGTGTGTGATTTCACGATGGCCCCACCTCACGAACTCGAGCAGCAGAATCGTAGCTCCAACGGCATTGCTGATATCCCAGCGACCACTTTGGGGGCATAAAAACAGCTCCTAATGAAAATATTACCGGGAAACCATTTTAATCCATACAAAGGAAAAAGATCTTCATTTAAAGATAATTAACATTTTTTTACTCAAGACAACCCTCTAAGTAGATTAATTACAATGCTATTATGAAAACCATTCCTAGAGTTCAAACACCACAGAACTGAACAACAGAAACTAAAATGAAAAGAAGGCAGTGATTGTAATGCATACGATACATCAAGTATACATCTTAAGGAACATCATGTTTGCATTCAGATTAGAAGCACAGTCTCTTTAATTATTTGCAAATTAAGCCTAGTACTAGAAACTACGAAACTTGCTTTCTCACCTATGCATTTCAGTTATGCAATATTACGAGAAAGACTATTGCTTTTATATAGGTGAACATATTTCTAAGTTCATGATAAAATCTATTTATTTACTACCAGACTTTTAATGAACTTCCCATTCGACAGATACACACCGTCTCTAGCAAAGTAGCATCTGACAATGTTCAAAGATGCAGAGATAGGTACTGTACAATGATTCAGGAATTTACCAATTGCATGAGCCAAAGTTTCCAACACATGTGATGGTGAAGCAAATGGACCGAAAGTAATAATTGGATATGATGAGGGAGCAATAAGCTTTACAGTTGATTCTTTCCGCAAATCTATCTGCTCAAAACAAAACTGATTGGTTACAAGAAAAGCTACTCATTCAACACAAGTATATGACATGAGTAAGGAATCTGAAGCACCTCACAGCGTTTTGTTGTATCTGCAAGAATCCCCATTGCCTCTCCATTTGGAAGAACAGCCAGTACCCATGGATGTGATTGGTACAAAGATGTAGTTCCAGGACCATAACCCCATGCATCTGTGTTCCAGGTAAATACCTGAATGTAAAGAACAGCCTCAATTCATTAAGAATGCAAAACGGCATTCATTGATGATCAACCAAATTTACTGACTCACCCGCTTCCCTGTCCTTTCAAGCTGTCCACTAACTTCTCCTGTTCCATAGAGCGAGGTACCAGGTGGAAGCTAAATCAAAACCACAATCAATAGATTCAATAAGATGCATGGATATTTAATGCACATATATGAGCTGGAACAGAAGCACAAAACATAGAGCTCCTGCTCATATATTTGTAGAATTTTTTATTAGCGACCTTCTTCAATTGGAAATCCAAACAAAAATAATGAAAAAAGGTCAGAAGATTCACTTATTTCTATTAAAAAAAATGCATAGCATATATGTATTAACGATAAAGAAAATAACATATTAAATTCGAAAGAAGATACAGGTTGCTGTGAACTAACCTCAAAGTTAACTACTTGTTGTCCAAGAAGGATTTCAAATTTAGGGGTATATGATGGAACTTTGTAACAACCCATAAGTGGTGCATCCCTATCTTTGGTATTAACAAAGGAAAGACTCGGAAATGCTGCATTTCTACAATCAGCAGAACAATCAAACCTGAAAACACCTTCCTCCAAAATTGGTTCGAAAATCATGTTTCCCGAACTCACATCCACAGTAACTGGCATTCCTTCAAACTTGGTCATCTTAGACCCAAACAAAGTATCGCGGATCAACCTCTTACCTAACCTCTTCTTTCTTGCATAAAAGAAACTTGTATCAGAAACCGAAATCCCAACACTCAGCAAATAACTTCAATAACAGAATACCTATACTTATTTCGCAAAATTATATGTGGAACCAATTTTCTTAAAAATTAGTTTAGCCCAAATCAAACCAGAAATGCTTAGACCCAGTTCAGAACTTATGCAAATTTTGGATACATAATCAATTGTTGATTGGTTGTATAGTCTGTGAATCCTAGCACAGAACCGACAATTTTGATCAATATCCAGTTGCAAATTGAGATTCTATGTCCAAAATGATGTATCTAGGTTGTGCCTTTAGCACTAGATCACAATTTCTTATATGTACACAGTACACTGTTTGTGGCTACTGCCTAATAACCAAACTTCCCAGTAACCAGCAGATCATTGTTCTGCAGTCATTCCCACATGAGTGAGAGTCAAACCCAATTAAACCTCTAAAACCTAAACAAAATGGAATACCAAAACTTTTTTCTTTTTTTTAAGTTATATACAGGGTTTTGTTATGATACCCACTTCATGTGCATCTTAGTCCAATTTTTTTAGACTAAAATACCCTTGGTCTCAATTTTTTATAAATTTAATTTATTCTTTGAGGCGAAGGAAAATTTGGTCAAAAAGAAATTGAGTCATATTATTTTAAATATTTATTTAAGAAGTATCTTAATAAGTAGCCCAATTTATTTTTTTTATCAAGGGTAATTTGGTCCAAAATTGGGCAACTTGCTAAAATGCACCTGAAGCAGGCATCCTAAAAAACACCCATATATATAGGCATTTATTCAAATGAGAACCTAAATAATCTAGGAACCGTGAAAACCACCATGATCCAAGAATTTGATATTTATGGATCCTAGTTCATATTTGTGGATCTTAGTCAAAAGACTCAAAATAACACTAAAATCCATAATATCAATTAGGATCCATAATTATGAACTAGGATCCACAAATATAAAATTCTTGGATCATAGTGGTTCTCACGGTTCCTAAATTATTCATGTTCTCATTTGAACGGCTACATATATTACTAACAATAAGGCTAACTTAATTTTCCTGTTACTCCCTCTATTTTGATCAAAAAGTCCACTTTATATATAATTATAACCTCCCTTAGTTGTGAAATTGTGAACCGCCTTGCAACATGAAATTTTCAATTGTGAACCATGAAATTGATAAACTGTGAACCACAAAAATTATAATTGTGAGCCATGAATTTTATAACTATGAACCATGAATTTAGCCATAAATTTTAACTATGAATCATGAAATTTATAATTGTGAACCATGAAATTTATAACTGTGAACTATGAAAAGTCAACTGAAAACCATGAAATATGTTAACAAATTATTTGCGGTTAGCAGCCGAACATATATGTGTGAATTTTTCAACAATCAAAAACTCACTGACAATATACTAAATTAAAACTTTTATAACCTTGTAAAGACAAGTGAAATTTAGTGTAATCTTTGGTCAAAAGTTCGATCAATTTAACTAAACATAGTTACAACTGGACTGTGTGTATGGAATCGAGAGTATTCCAATTTGGGTCACAGTAAATTCAACTAAACCATTGATAAAACAGAACAATTTAAAAACATTACGAATAAGGAACTAACCTGATGCAACAAAAGAATCTAAATGCTGTTGAAGTGGGAGTGGTATGGAGGGAGTTGGATTTCTTCGACTTCACCACAACATTTGTTCTATCGTTTGAAAACCCACAAGATGAATTAGGAACTTGAAGAAGATGAAAAATACCCATTAATTTGATGATGATTTTTGCAGTAAACCCAATAATGCCCCCACCTGTTTTTCGTGCTTCTCCCATTTTTGGGTTGGTAGCCTCCACAGTACTAATTATTTTAAAACAGGGTTGCTTTTTTAAAATTTCGCACCTCTTTTACTAAAATATCCTTATTATTTATCGTCCTTAATTTTTTATTTTTACCTCATTATCATATAATTACATTAATATTTTAATTTTAACATTTATACATTTACGATCTTAAATCTATAACTCATTTATTCAAATATATTATTTATCCTTCCATATCTAATCCTTTCCTTCATTTTTTTAAATTTTTGAGAGCGAACCATTTAACTTCTTTTCTAAAAGAAGTTAACAAGTTGAGCCTACATCCTCTCCCCCTCACCCTCTCTGTTTGGATTTCCTGCAACTCTTATTTCAGTTTATTGGTCTTTTATTGAAGATGTGCAGCATGTTTTCTCCCCGCACCTCCAGTGGAATTAAGGTTTAAGAATTAAGGATTAAATTAAAATATATGATGATAATAAAGAGTAAGAATTTAATTATATAAATATTAAATTTAATGTATTAAAGTAATTATATGAGGATGAAGTAAGAAATTTGGGACGATAAATAATAAGAATATTTTTATCAAAATTAGAGACGATTTTAAAAATTTTAGGACGGTAAATAGCACAACCCTTTTAAAATTATTACTCCAAAATAAAAAAAATATGTGGGTTTAGGATATGGGTAGTTGGAAAGAGCAACGTGTCACTGCTCTGCTCTGGTTACTGTGTCTGCTGGAAGAAAGTGCAATCAGGCTCGGCCCATAGGGCAGCCTGGGCCGAAGAGTTAAAGGGTTCAAAAGTTAATCCCCTTCTGTTAAAGAAGTTTTTTATCCCTAAATTTTTTTCTATCGTTCTATTTATATCAAATATACCCTTTATTTTTTTAAAAAACTCACAAATTGATACACCGCTGCTATACCCTTAACCAAGCATAAAAACATCAACGTAAAACGAACAGCCAATTCAAATAAATCTCACAAAACAATCACTAAAAAAAGAATAATTTTTTTGCGACTCAAAATTTTTGGGAGGAATTATTTACAAAGCACACAAATGCTAAATATAGTACACAATTATATATAATACACATCTTTTTTAATATTTTACTAACTTCAAAACACTTTAATTTTCTATTTTATCCCTCACTCAAAATAACAATGTTATTCCTACTACATATTTAATTCATTTTCTTTTAATTTTTTCCGACTTTTATCTTCTTCTTCCTCACTCTTATTTCCAAACGTAAATGTTATTCTTGCTCCAATTTCATTGATAATCCGATAGATCCTCGACATTCGAATCTTCAAGAGTCAATTTAGAGAATCATGGAATGAACTAAAATTACTTAAAACCCTAAAGATGGGGGGGGGGGGTGGTAGTGGAGGTTCAGGTGAGAGAATTGCAGTAGTGTATGAATAGTTGTAAAAAAAAAAAAACCGATAAATTGCGAGAATAAGGTTGCAGACAAAAAATGCAGAATACAAAACTGCCCACAAAAATGCAAACTGTTGAAAAAAAATATGTAAAAAAGTATAACTCAAGTGCACCATAAACAAACGAAAAGTAAATCTCAAACCCATTTCATCAATTTGACCACAAGACTGCAAGTTGCCGAGCTAAATCGGGACATATTCATGTAAGGGTTGAGCATGAATGTAATAACCAAAACATTGAAAACAATTTGCTGCAAAACTGATGAAACTATGGGAGCTAAGGTAGGAGACGCAGGAAGCGATAATAGATTTATATACATTTATATATTTGTGTATTATATTAATTATTTATAAAATCAGTAATAATTTTGTATTTAAAAGGGTATAAAAAACTTTTTAATAAATGTTATTTTTATCACAAAATTATGTGTATTAAATTAAGTACTTGTGTGCTTTATAAATAGCCGCTCTCAAATCCTCTGTCTCACTTGGTATCTCATTTTGTGTACGTACCATGCTCACATGATGATGGGACCCATTATTATTGAGTCCCACCATCATGTGAGTAGTGGTACACAAAGTATAACATCGAATGAGACAGAGGATTCTCTCTCTCTTTTTGTCGCCATTAACACAAATTTCAAGTAGGATATACAATACTAGCCAGCCTATTGAAAACTGATCCAAAATTTTCTATTTTCTTGATTTAATTAAGAACACTAGATGGAACTCATGCCAGTTGGGTCGAGAAGTGGATCAATACACCTGTGCTTCCTGCATACCCCCTGCAGGCCAGCAACAACAGTTGTTTTGATTTATGAATACACTCTATTCAGTGGATCTCTTTATGGAAGGGGAAGTTAGCATCTTTTTAAAAAGGCATTTTAAAAGATGATAGACAACAAAATTAAGCCAAATCAAAGTGAAAAGATGTTCTATTGTAAAGAGAAAATTTTCCTTTTTCGAACATGATTTCCCATTTTTAGGGTTTCGAGCGATAATGGAAGATCAGGACGAAAAATTGAAATTTTTAAGAGTATGGGTATTTTTGGCATTAGTTGGACCGTAGTGAAAAGAATAAGGACGATATTTAGCAAGTCGGGTTGGTTCAAATGTTAAGCGGTTTGAATTTGATTAAGAATATTTTGAGTTTATGCAGAAAATCTTTTCTGAAGACTCACAACCACTATCAGATATACGATCCGAATCAAACTGAATTATTCAAGATAAAGTTTTTAATATCAATGATCTTCATTAAAAAAAAAAAAAAAAATCGCCAAATGTTAAAATCGAGCACTCCTCCTTTATTCAATTGACTTGAATATAATGAAACAGTATATGGAGCGCTTAAGCACTCCTTGTTAGTAGTGCACACTTACAAAAACATTGAATAATATGCGCTTGTTCCCACAACATATTTCCAACCTAAGTTTTCCAAATTTGAATGATTTCCTAAAATCAAGGAATTTTTTCAAACCATTCTCAATTCAATCATCAATAAAGCACACTGCCTAATATCTTTAAACATAATTTTTCTAAATCAGAGAGGAAAGTGTCGACGACTCCCACTTTCACATTACGTATCGAGAACGAAAACGCGGTTTCAACAAGAAATTAAACTAGGTCGTCGATGACGACAAATTCGATCCCGACGACGGCATTTTGAAATCGAATTGGATTTCGAAAAAAAAATGAGCGAAGAAGTGAAAATCGAAGACATGACGTTTTATTGAGAATAACAGAGAACTTGGTGGAGAGGAGGTTTGTCATCATGGTGCAGCCCAAATTATGAAGGTGCCAA
>JAOWAN010000005.1:13633215-13648126 GCA_028566635.1 Lobelia cardinalis
AATTTTATTAAATATTATTTTTATTATTAAATATTATTTTTATGATGTTATTTAAAAATACAAATACATAAAATATACTTTTTTTAAAAAATTAATATCGTGTCCTCGGACACGGGCTTACACTAGTTGTATATAAAACTCCTTAAGAATAAGGAATTTGTCAGGAATGCTATGTAAGATTTTAAATGGCAAGTACATGAGTGATCTTTGTAGAATCGAGATTTTTTATGTTATATATGGTGTTATTTTTTTGGCATAGCTTTAAAAAAAAATATGTATAGTAAAATTTAAAATTTTAGGATCGTCTTTTAAATGATAAATATAAAATTTTCAAAAAATAACTAATGACACACAATTTAACATAGAAAATCTAAACTCATCTTTGGCTCATAGAGGAGTGTATGCAAATGTTCTCTCGATAAGATAACTATGCACACACATTATATGTGTCATATAATTAAAAAATATTTTAGTAAGTAAATAATATACAATAGTATAAATGTACTAGAATGTTAAATAATTTGAAATGTGTGAATTTTTAATAGAAATGTGAGTGATTTTTTTTTTTAACCTTAACTTGATTTAACCCCCCAGACATAAAGAACGTGCAAGGAGTGTTATAAATACGAAAGTATGGAACACTTGGCAAAGTTATAGGGAAACATTTATCTAGGCTTGTCAAAATGCTATTCATTAATTTATTTTAAGTCGTTTTAATGTATTAAATAATTCAATTCAATCAAACTTATTTAATTATAAATTTGTGTACTAGAATGTGTAATTAAGAACATTTTTTAATGGAAAAGAGTATCCAATATATTAATTTTAATTTAACTTAAGTCATTTATTATATAATTGAATTGATCGATTAAATAAATGAATTATAATAGATTAAATTAATTAAAATATGTTATTTATAATAACTGAACTCATTTAACTCAAATTAACAAACTTATATTTTGCACACAAAGAAGTGTATGACGATGTTCTCTTAATAAGTTGTAGAGCTGTACACAAGTCAAGCCAGCTCGTAGATTCGATTCGGCTCGATCCGTTTAGACCCGTCTCGACTCGATTCGCAGTGCTTTAATGAGCCAAGCCAAACACAATTTTCAGGCTCGTCGGATTTTACGAGTTCGACTCGACTCGACTTGCGTGACTCGCGAGCCGACTCGACTCGACTTGCGTGACTCGCGAGCCAACTCGACTCGTTATATTTTGCTTTTATTTATTTATAATTTATATGAAGTTAAATTATTGTAGTTTGTAGAATTTTTTTCTTCATATTTTGAAGGAACAAACTTTAAATCAGTCATTTATATTTTATATAATTTATGGATAAATTATTATTGTTGATAAATATAATTATAGATTTCTATTAAAAAAATAGGTAGGACCAACGCAAAAAAAATAATAAAATTACAAAATACAAAGTTCAAAATTTCTATTTTTTCTTTTCAATTTCTATAAATACTTTATAACATAAGTGCATTACTATCTATTGCAATAGATTAACCATAATGCGTAACATAATTAATAATTTTTGTAATTAAAGATTCGGCAAAATACGTCATGTTCCGCAAAAAAAACCGTCATAATTCGTTAAGGTTCATAAATTTTTTGGCTCGCAAAGTCTCATAAAGGCTCGCGATTGGCTTGCGAGTCCGTCACGAGCCAAGCCAAGCTCATTCATTTCAAGTTCGACTCGAGTTCGTGAAAACTCGGCTCATAAAAAAAATGTGAAAAGATCGATTCGAGTCCGTAAAAACTCGACTCGACTCGGCTTATGTACAGCCCTAATAAGTTGCATAGATACCGATTCTTTAAATATAACATAGAAATTATAGAATAAAAATAAATATGCTAAAATGTAGTAATCATCTTCGTTGATTTTTGAAACTATATATTCCTTTTTTTTTTTTCTCTCTCTCCTTTTCATTTTCAGTCTTATCCCCCATGCAATTAATTTTCTCCTTCTGCCTCAATTATTAATCCGTATTCATGGTTTATATGATGCATCCTAACAACCTTATCCATTACCTATTGCTTTCAATTAATTAAATTAATTTATTTCTCTACACATTAATTTGGGGAAAATTAATTACACCTTAAGGAGATAATCTGCACGCTTCAAGAATTCCAAATTCGCGTTATTTGGCGTAGCCCAAGTCCATTTTCAAAAAGTAATTAATTTTTTTTTTTTGACCTAGTATCAAGAATTATATCCTTACTAATTAAATAATCAAATAAAATCCATATATATATATCCTAATATGGTTTTGTTACTCTCAATAATAAATATTAAGTTATTATTATTATTATTATGTTTGTCTCGTGAGGAAAGATCCTCCATTCATTAATATCACCATGCACGATCTCTCTAAAATAAATCATTACTCGAAATTTTGAAGGCGTTGAGGCATATATATAATGGAAAGATAAGTTCAGAAAAATTCCACCCGACAACAACGAAAAATAAATAAAAAAAGAGATAAATTAGAACCTGAGAGTGTTCTCTAGGATTAAGAGCATCTACAATAACACTCTCCAAATTTACTCTCCAAATTGTGGGACCTACGTGACACATCATCAATTTCATCCTCTCTAAACAATGGGTCCCATTTATATCACTCTTCAAATTAAAACTACTCCAATGATTCACTTTATTCCTCTCCAAATTTTGGGATCCATTGCATTAAACTTATTTATTATATTTTTATGTAATGTAATAACTTATGAAGTTATGTTTTATAAATGTATTTTTTAATAAATACGAAATTAAATATATTATTAAAATTAATATGTAAAAAGTAATTATTAATTATAAAAATAAGTTTAACAAAAAAAATGAATAAAATAAAAAATAATGCAGTTATTAAAAATAACACATGACTAAATAGAATTGGAAAAAAAAACAAAACAACTAGTTTTCGGAGATGAATAAATAAACTAATTATTCGTATTTAGTTTTTTTTTGTTTGTAAGTTTGAATTTTATATATCAATCGTCTATGTATTGAATTAATGAAATTTTATTACAATTATTGTGTTCTTTTACTATTTTTATCATAAATATATAAAATTAAATATATTCACTAATATATATTTAAATGTAAAATTATTTAACATATAATCATTCAATTCATATTCCTAAAACTAAAATAAAAAATAAAATGTAGTTATTAATTATAATAGTAGTTTAAGTCAAAAATAAATAAAATATAAAATAGAGCTTGTAATTATTAAAATAGTGTTTATATTTGGAAAAAAAAAAACAAAAGGTGGGGCATGGCTCGCTCTCCAAACGGCTCCCAACTGTGGAGAGTTGTTTGGAGAGGGCCTACCCATATTTTCATTTGGAGAGCAATAGAGGGAGCCCGCTGGAGCAAAATTGCTAGCCAAATTTGGAGAGCCTGACACTAGGAGCTTATTTGGCTAGTCCGCTGCTGATGCTCTAATAGGACCAATTTTCGGACGACCGAAATGGTATATACTATTCCATTTTCTTAATTAATAATCTAGGGCCGGGGGGTATGATTGTTGAATTTTTGCATATGATGGCTGGCACGTGTGCACGTTTATTCGATTTTTTTTTTTTAGAGGAACCACACACCCTCTTCTTCTTCTCTCCTTTACCATCTTTTTCTTTCCACTTTTCTTCTGCATAATAACAAATTAAACAATAAGGTTTAACTTGTCATAATAGCATAATGCAAGGACATATATGTCTGATTGATAAGGATAGGCACGCACAAAGGCAAGCCTCAAAAGGAATATACTAAGTATAATTTATGGAAACAAAAGAGTTTTCTATATTTAAACCCATTAAAGTGCTCTCTACTTTCTACCCACATCGTTGACGTTGGTTTTGTGATCAAAGTTGGACAGCAACTTGAGCCGTGTGGTGTCACAAAAGTTATGCAATTATTATGGTATGTTTGTACGAATGATTTAGGATGTATTTTCGTGGGTGTTTTTTATTTAAATTTTTAATTTTTTTTTAATTGATCCTATAATTTTTCTATTTATCTCTTTTTTATTTTAATTATTATAAAAATTAAAATTAAAAAAAAAACCCTATCCAAACAGATAGTTATTAATTTGGTTTTTGTGTTTGTGTAATGATTAAAATAAAAAGTAAGAGAGATAAATAGAAAAATTATGGGACCAATGAAAGAGAAAAATTAAAAATCAAAAATTCTGAATAAAAATCACCTAGAAGAACACAATCTAAGATTTATCACTTTTGTTTACAGCACTTTATCACTTTTATTTCCATTAATTTCACAATTTAACTCATAACTCTTTCTTACTTTATTAAAAAAATAAAATTAAAAAAAATAAAAAATACACAAAAAAGACATTAATTGTGTTTGCTCGTGGGCTTTTTCCCGTAATGTTTGAAAAAAATATAAAAAAATCCCGTAAAGAAGAAGACATGTATACTCAGCTTTATATCTTATTAAACATTATATTAAATCAAAATTATCACTATCTCTTCATCACTATCATATAATTTTTTAAAATTTAA
This sequence comes from Lobelia cardinalis, assembly GCA_028566635.1. NCBI lineage: Eukaryota > Viridiplantae > Streptophyta > Magnoliopsida > Asterales > Campanulaceae > Lobelia > Lobelia cardinalis. Next base: position 13,637,746 of record JAOWAN010000005.1, read on the forward strand.
AAAACAAAATTATAAAATTCCTACAAAATTAAAACCAATACAAATCAAACATCAAACACAAATAAAACCAACATTTTCATAAACTATCCATCCAAAAGTACCGGTAACCTTCATAAAAATTCAGCCAAAACTCCATCCTAGTTTCCCAAATCACTCCCCCCATTATCCATCTACTTGTTATCTATCACCTTTGGGTTGACTCCATCCTCTCTCCTCAGAGGAGTATTTAGATTACTGTAATATCATCCAAGATGGAAAAGATAAAAAAGAGGGCAAAAAATGGGGAAAAGAAACAGACGAATTACCAGTGTACTCGTTAAGAAAAGGAACACTTGCTTGAATGCAGTGAATGAAGTTTTGAGGGAATAGGGAAAAGGCGAAACCATTTGATCAAGAAAGAACAAAAACAAAAACAATAACCCAAACCCAATCAATACCATGGATCTTGCCAATTCTTGTAGCAGCGTCACCTTCCACTTCTTCTTCTTCGTCTACTGCCACTCTACTACTACTTCTACTACTACACCTTCATCGTCAGCAGTAACACCCTTGTCTTCGTCTTCTTCCTTACCCTTTGGAACTACTTATAAAATGCCTAACTCAGCAAACCCTTCCTTTTGTAACTCCATTCCCTTAATCTCAGCTCCCCTGTCTTCTTTCCCACTTTCCGAACAAGAAGACAATTGAATTATTCTGAAAGATTCCCTCTTCTTTTTTACAATTCTTTTTCCCTTTTACTTTACCATTTTTTGCCCTCATCACCCTTAATTTCTGGTTGGGGCATTTTGTGTTTTGAGAAACAATGTTGCTAGTTTCACCGCCTGGATTTTTTCATCAAAAAATGGGTGCTTTTACTCTCTGCAATGATCGTAGCTTGTCCTTCAGGTATATATTTTTTAAAAATTATTGTTTTTGCTTATAATAATCATAACCAGTATTACTGTTATTTGCTGTCCTACGATGATATTTCAAGTGGGTACTTCTTGAATTTGGATTTTTTTTTCGATTTTAGACATGTTCTTTATGTATATATGAACTACTGTTCTCCGTGTGATATAATGAAATAGTTTATTTGGATAATTTTCAATTATTGGATAACGTTTCTTTATTCAAAAATTATTCTCAGTGTAATTAGATGGAAATTTCAAGTGGGTCTTTCTTGATTTTGGATCATTTTCAATTATAAGATAAGATTGTTTTTTTTTTTCCTTTTTAAATTTATTTTCTTTAAGGTGTAATCTAATGACAGTCAAGTGGGTATTTCTTGAATTTGGACGACTTGCGATTTTGAGATTCAGTTTTGTTGTTGATTTTGTACTTTTGCCTGGATGCATTATTAGTCTGTTGGAGAAGGATTTTGTTGTGAGGCATTTCCCAATAGGGATTTATTCTGTATTACCATCACCAGGTATGGGTTTGAGTGGAATGGGGATGACAAAGGGAAGAAGAACAACTTCACTACTGTGACAACTACTTCTATAGCTGCTCACAAGAATAGGAAATTGCGCTTTTCTCCTCTGGCTACTTGTGCTCTGGCCAATACCCATAATTTGTTACCTCCCAAATTGTACCAGGAGGTTTGGATGTTTATTGCACTGTTTTTGAATCTCAATTTTTGGTTATATGCAGTATAGCTAACAACATTTTGATATGGTTCCATCAATTTGTTGCTAGACATTTTCTTCACCTCTAATTTGTTAATTACTCTCATCAATTGATTCCAATTTTCTGCTTGTATTGGTAATTTGGTTATTGTGTCGTTTATGATTTAAGGGTCTTGATTCATATCGCGACAAATTTCAGGTTCAAATTACTGCGCGGGAAAAATTCACTCAGCAGATCTCTTTCCAGTGCAAGGACAAAGACGTGTCCCTTGCTAAGGTAAAGTTGTTTTTTGTCATGTTTGAAATCCATATTGCACTTGACCTTATGTTCCGGAAAGAAAGGAGAGTGAAAAGTGTAGGAGAGGCGGTTGTTCCTTCTTCTGGTACTGAGGGGAATAGGAAAGAAAGGATAAATGAAGGGTACTGATGGAATTTTCTCCTCTCTATGACCAAAGTTTTCTTTCCTTCCCTGAAGTTGTAGATTGATACTTCGTGACAATTAATAGGCAATGCTGGTAGGGGCCTTGTTATTGGCACTCCACTCAACCAAGGATCCACAATAAATTACATTAATCATCAAGTACAAGTGAGGGAAAACTCTATATAGAATATTGTGGTTGAAATATGGAGTGCCAATATTATATTCCTAGATGCTGTGACGTCACTGTAAGTGATTGCAAATAACGGGGCAGTTCATCATGTGTCTATCATTTTGAGGAATTCTTAGTTATCTTGAAAAATCATCTTGCGGTTAGAAGAGAGGAGAAATTCATTTCCCACGGGCCACGGTAGAATCGGGCAGTGAAAGGAAGGTAAAAGAAAAAAAAATCGCTTTCTCTTACTTCACTTTGAACATCAATTTATTTCTCTGTTTCTGTTGTAGCTGCAATGGTAATTTAAGCAAGATGCTTTATTTTCTTTCAATTCTTTCTTTTCTTCCTTGGTACCTTATTACCTGATCTTCCTGATAAACTCGAGGTTAATATGCTTAGGTCGAGACTCTCTTTTGATACTTCCCAGTTTGTTTTAGTGATTTTTCTTTATGATATGCTTCCTCCTTTATCAATTGAGAAAATAATTTCAATGGGTGACAGAAATCGACCTGTGGATTAAATGAGGTCGTACTTGCACACACGCTTTGCAGTTTTGTTTATTAGGGCGTTCCTTTTTATCATACCCTATGTAGAATCTTTCCGATGATTGGTCTTGGATGTTTATCTTGTTCGATACACGATTTGAGGCGTTACTATTCATTTATTAGCGTTTCCTTTTCTGCTTTTTGGCCCTTGGAGATGATCTTGTTCTTTATGCTATTTGCAGGCATTGCTTTATGTCGCTGCTGAAGATGAGGCATTCATGGCTTTCAATCGGGAAATAGATGCGCTTTCACTCCAAACTGAAAGACGAGGTGCCTCAGTGTCGCCGGAAGCCCAAGATTGGGATGGCATGGAGACTATGCTTTTGGCTGGAAAGAGTATTGATGGCTGGCTGGTGGAGTTGGATATGATTGCAAAAGAGGTTGAAGCAGAACTAGTCTGGAGGGACATTGGTTGCCATTTAGTTGAAGTTTTGGAGGCAGTAAACATTGTTCTTTTTGAGTCAAGAGGCTTCAAAAGATCACCTGTTCTGGTGGATTCAAAATGTTCATATTTGCACTCGGTATTAAGCTCAAAAAATGGCAGTGGTATATCTTCATCTTGTTTCTGATTGACATTTTTACTTCTTCCTTAAACACAGTCTTCTAGCTCAAGCTTAGCCGCTATTTATTAATCATATTATGCCAGCTCTTTTATTCACCAAACAATATGCATGTTTGCTACCTGAAATTACATTACCTTTGTTGGCAGCAATTTTGCTTAGCATAATCTATATTGAGGTTTGTCAAAGGCTTAATCTGACTATCGTGGGATCTCGATTTGGGGAAGATTTTTTGATATGGCCGCAAACAGGGAATCCTGAGGTATGTCGATTTCTGAGCTCGTGCGAAACTTATTTTTGATTTTCCATTATCAGGTTTTGATAACTTGTGATTTGATGTTTTTACTATAATTTGTATTATTTCTTTTAATATTAAGTCCTAGAATTAGTTTACTTGGGGCTTTGGTGGTCCTAATTCTTTGAATATGACAATGTTCAGGAGCTTTTTAAGGTAACTTCAGGGCATAGCTTATTTGGGATTGTTAATGGAAGGTGTGTGGAGGACCCCAGGTCAAAAGCTTCAGACTTGAACAGCAAATCACTTTTAGGACTCGACATCGCAACAAATCGAGATATTATTGGGGTTGCATTGGCTAATTTGATTGTAAGCTCTAATTTGTGCACAGGAAAAAAAAAAACCCCAACTCTACTGCATATAATTAGTAGCTCAAGGCAGATATCAAGTTGATGCTCTGTCTTGTTCTCTTAGCCATTCAGAAGAACTAAATGACTCCTTAACCATTGCAGAGGCTTCACTGGAAACGTGCATCAAGAGTGAACCCTGGGTTGATGCTTACTTCTCCGCTTAGACCTGTACATGATGGTAATGAGAGATGTAGCAAAACTGAGGGTTCCGGCATTCCCTTGCTGCGGCCTCAAGATCTAAGGTAATATTCTACACTCTTCTAGCCTTCTAGGTTTACTCTGCCCTTACAGCTTTCAAGGTTGACATGAGTTGGAGTGGATTGTTTGTTTGCAGATTGTTATTGGTGTCCCAACAGATTCTTATATACATTATATACTACTCGCCATATCAACTTCATCGCAGTTGCTGAAGGATATTTGAACCGATTTAACAAACATTTTGCTGATCATAAGTTTCATAACATAAGATGCAGTAGAGTTGAGAACTTTGGATGTCACTTGCACTTTGTTGCTTTACAGTGCTAACTAATAATTGTTATATTAGTTATTATGCCACTTTGTTGTTATATAAATTATTATGCCAATTCTCATTTATCTCTATTATTTGAATGCCTACATTTCACGGCAGAACAGAGAGTTGATTCCATAGCTACTGTCTTCCATTAGATGGTCTAGCTAACCTTCAAAGAGTAGTAGATCCCAGTTCTGAATTAAATTTGTTTATTATGTATGTATGACCTGTATGAACCCTGGGAGGTTAAGGCTATTAGGCATGATTTAAGCTTGCATTATATGTTGCTGCCACACATGTATACAACTGTAATAATTTGGGATCCAAGGCTTTTTAGATTGAGGAGGAAAACTACACAGAATAGTGCAAAAAGCAACACATATGTAAATGCACCTTAGAGTGAGGCTTGTTGATACTTGTGAGAGGATTCTTTTTCTTACGGTGCTCCATATGATATGTTGATGTAAAAGGAGAAGATGCTTGATTGTTGAGCTTTAACCGGGAGGAAATGTTGCGGAGATCTTACTATTACCAATCGCGAACTTGTTGCCACTCTCACTGATAGATGAAAATTAGCCATGCAGATGCAACTTAATGATTTGTATTCTTTGTCAGTATGGTTTGCTACCCTGGATGAGTATGTTTAGAGTCTCTAATTTGTATCTAGCTGCATCTGGTAAGGTATTTATTTCACCAATTGTGCAGTTTTTCTTGCGTATCTCGACATTCTAAAACCTAAATAAAGTCAACGCGATTAGGTCAAACATACATGCTGGGATACATTTAAGTCCATTTTGTCTTTCTGCAAAATGCTTGCATTCTACTCCCTCCATTCCAAAACGAGGGACACCTTTCCTTCTTGATCAAGAACCAAAAGTGTTGCTCATTTTGAGATGGAGGGAGTACATGTTTCCCCCCAGTAACTGTTCTTGGTTACATCAACTAACTTATCTGTGTTTTGCAACCATGTAAATCAGACTGGCTATAATGGCTTCAGAGAGATTGCTGATACTGCAGCCACATAATTGGGCGTTGAGGAGGGATCATGGCATGATGTTGTACTACAGCAGGTATAAGGTTAAGGATGGAAATTCAGCTTGCGGAAATTTGTGTTAACTGAGGAGACTTGTTCTTTTATTTTAGCTTTCCTCAAATTGGCTTGTAACATATTGAGTTTTTGCAAATGCCAGGGACTACGGAGAGGCAGTCCAAGAGCTTAGCATTTGCATGGCTTTTGCACCTGAAGAAGAGGCAAACGTTTTAGAACCATTTGTTGAAAAATTGCATTTGTTGCGCCTCGAGTCATCATGGAAGTCCTTGGGGCAAAAGGGTCGGCTGAGAGTCCCTTGATCTGTTGTACATAATTTCCTTCCCTAACTCGAAGTTTTTTTTAACATAGACGTTCCTGTAAAAACAGGGATCATAATCTTGTAGCTGTAATCTTGTATAAGCTGTGTAACTACTTGCTTACCTTCAGGCTTGAATCATACGTAGATGGTTCGAATAATCTATACACTGTTGAAACCAAACTCCTCCGGTGTGGGGGGCTGTTTACATGAAAGCAAGCCAGACTGCAGGTAGAGGAGGATAGTTGTCAATCGAGAATGGGTCGTCCAACCATTTCACTTCTTTAATTAGTTGCATTTAGATTTCGTCTTAACGATGAGACCGAAATTCAAGTTTTCAAACTACGCAGAATTACGATGAGACCGAGACTCAGGTTTCCGAGCTACAGGAGCCTGATCCAATTTGGCTTGTAGTCTGTTAGTTGGTCCGTCGTAAGATTGTTCAAGTGGTTGTAAGCTGTAACAGTGGCAGCAAGAGAATGACAAACTTATGCAACATCAAATTACTGTCACAGTGTCACTTCTTTAGTTGAAACTTGTCTAACCCTTTTATTTTGAAATTAAATGCAACGTTACACTAGAACGAAAAGAATACATTGAACAACTTTATTCTTGATGCTTTTGGAGTTAACTCATCTTCTTCCGCTCGTGAGCTTAAGCTTTTGCAAAACCTATTCGATATTACATAGAACTCCACGACGCTCCAGGCGTGTAAACTCCAAGGTTTCTTCCACCAAGAGTCCCGAGATACAGCGAACCCCTATAGGGCAGAACTTCAGCGAGAAAAGTAGGCTCGAATTGCGGGCTGAAAGTTAATGTTTCCAAAATGGTAGCATTGCCATCGATCCTAATCCCTTGGGGTTGGCCGGTCGGACTTGTAATTGCCACCCAAAAATCTCCTTCATCGGTCAGCTTTATATTATCGGGAGTTCCGGTGGTGTTCGTTAGAATCTCTAGGGTTCCTGCTCTTGGACCTTTGAGCCAATACCTTCTTATCCTATTGCCAATGAACTCTGGGAGCATGAGATAGTATCCATCTTTACTAACGGCCACACTCGCTGCCCCGGAGAGACCGCTCACCAGAATTGATACTTTTTTCTTCTTCTGATTATATACCATTACTCGTCCCGTTGCATCAGCGTTTTCAACCATACTTTGAATCTGACTGTAAAGCAAGATTAATTAATCCCATTTAGTATAGGCATTTCGTGATATGACAGTAACATGTTGTAAGGGGGAAAAACTACCATCATATATAGAAGTAAGAAATTAGAAGGGATACATACTTGACTCCATAGGTATAACTAGCATCGGTGAAGTAAACAAGTCCGGTCTGCTGATGAACGTCGAGACCGACGCAGAAGCGGAAGCGTGTGCCATTAGCACCGGCAACAAGTAGTTTGGCACGGCCTCCGTCGGGTCCAACCTTAAACAGTCCTAAAGAGGCGTCGGTAATGAACAGGTCACCGGTGGGATAGTAAAAGTCCAAACCCATGGGCCTTCCGCATGTGGCTAGGTAGTTGGTTGTATTTACTCCGTCGCACAATGCCCTCGTCCTGTTACCAATCGATCACTACATTTATTAGTATATATATCTTATTCAGATAGAAATCATTTTATTTTAAAAATTTTAGAAATTACTTGGATACAAATATTAATTACTAGAATATAAATATTAAATTTTTATAAAACTTAATTCTCCAAAACTATACACATTTGCAAAAAATCCGTGACATTTTTTATAATTAATTATCAATTTTCTCTCATCTAACCTTCTTAATTTATTTTAAATTCAATAATCTTATAATTAAAAACTCAAATATAAAATTTAATTTTATATTCTTATTCAAAATTATTTTTTTTTTCAAATAAGATCTATGAAAAAAATGTTTCGAATGAAGGGTACGTCGTAGTAGTACTTAAGTACAAATATCTGACTGATTTTCTTCACAGGTTAAACCACAAATTCTCATTTCTGGCTAAATAGTGCTCTACTTATTTACGAAGTACAGTACGTAGCTAGGGCTCTTGACTTTTCTTTTTTATAGTGTTTATTTGATGACATGCCCACCATTCCTAGTGGACTCCCCCTTGACGTGACATTCATTCGTTGGATCTCTTAACACTTAGGTAAAAATAAAAGCAATCAAATAATTACCTACTTAACAAATTTTTTTCATAGGAAATTTTGGATATGTTTTAGCCTCATTTTACATAGAATTCTGCTAAACAAGGAAGATGATCATCTCTAATCCCACATCCTATGATTTAAAAAAAAAGTTAAAAAAAAAGTAAAACATACAACACGGCGAATAATTAATAAAAAAGGATCGAAATTGATAATGCTATTCAAACTCCACTTGTCAGACGCGTACTAGTTGTTAAAGTCTGTGTTTCCATCTCAAAATTAATTGGCAATGAGAGAAGTAGTCCAGGATCTTTATTAAGTGTTTATTCGACTAGTTTATTCTCAATGTGGGATATTATCTCAATACACCCCCTCGCGTGTAGCCGGGCTTGCGGCTTACTACGCGGACTCTTTTTGTTTGTTCGGGTGGCGCTAATGAAAGACATCATGGACCGTTAGGCCTGCACATGTAGAGCCTATTATGATACCATGTTAAAGTTTGGGGTTCCATCTCAAAACCAATTGACAATGGGAGGAGTAGTCCAGAATCTTTTTAAGTGTTTATGCGGCTAGTTTATTCTCAATGCGAGATATTATCTCAATACTAGTGACACATGTGCACAACTTGCTAAAATTTAAGTAGAGTGCAAATAACATTACTCAGTTTACTAAGGTTGAAATAATACTAAAGAAATAAAAAGAAGATAGAGCTAGAATACAAAAAATTATAAACAAGATACAAGAAAATATAACTAAATTCTTAAAAAATTATTCTTGTATCCCAGTTATAAATTATTGTATTCTAGTTATAAAATCTTATATCCTAGTTATAAATTCTTGTATTTTGGAATATTTGGTTAAATATTTAACGATTGATATTCTTGTATTTCAGTTATAAATTATTGTATTCTATCTGTTGTATTATTTGATTATTTTACTTGTGGATCGGTATTATTGTATCCTAGTTATAAATTTTGTATCCTAGCTTATTTATTTGAACATTCAGCCGTTGATATTCTTGTATCCTAATAAAAATTTCTTGTACCCCAATTACGAGTTTTTGTATCTCAATTATAATTTCGTGTATCCTAGTTATGAGATTAAGCATAAAAAAAATGAAATATATTCTTCATGAATCTTGTTTGAAAGGCAATTTAATTTTGAACAAGAATTCGCAATCGAATTTTAATTTCGAGTTTTAGATCATGAGATATTTTATTTTAAAATAAATTTTATTTTTTTAGGAGAGAGAAAATAAGATAATTATATAATTATTCTAGTACTTCTCATTTATTACAGAACTACCATCAATAATTTATTTTTTTAATTCAATCTAAGTAATTCAATCAATTAGATTTAAGGGTTGAAAATAGTTCCTAAAATTATTATGTTCTCAATTGAATAGCTTCCTATATATATATATATATATATATATATATATATATATGAAAATGATCAGCTATAAACCACAAATATCGTACAAACGTGCGAATCTGTTGTTTCTTAATACATTTTTATTATATTTTCGTTAATTTTGTTGTATCTTAGTTTTTTTAAATTGTATCTTAGTAAGACCTCGTTGTATTTTTTTATATTTTCATATGTTAGTTATTTTGTATGATACAACAACAATATAATTGAGATACAATAAAAATATACTAAGATACAATTGATTCGCACATTTATACGATATTTATAATTTGTAGCGAAATAAGACTCTATATATATAAATATATTTTATGTGTGTATCCATATTGTATGATATAATCGTAGTATAAGGGGTCAAATATGCATTACAAGTTAGCATTTAATTGGATCAGATCATGAAGTTAACATTATCACATATCATCTATATTATTAACATCGTTAACATCACTAATATCATCAATATTACACTCAAATATTGTCAAATATCATATATCAAATATTTTCCATCTATTACCCTTATACCTACTCACTCTCACAAATCAATTTAAACCTTTCACATCACATTGTCTCTCATTTTTCCTCAATTTTCTCCTCACATTCAAACCTTTCATATCACATTCTCTCTCTTCATATCACATTAAAACCTTTCACATAATGAGGATAATTTGGTCTTTTAATTTATAAATTTATATCACTCATATCATCTCATATTCCTATTATAAACAGTAATATATCTCTTCATATTAACATATGTAGTTGATGGGCCCAGGCCCAAGCGCTAGGCCCAATGCCTAGCCCAATAATCAATCAAAGGAAAGGCCCAACGGGCCGGCCCTTCATTAAAGCCTTCACAAGGGGTAACGGGCTAAGTCCGACCCAACGGGCGGTCACTCGCCCTCCCCGCTCAGCTTCTTGCTAATCGCCCAACGGGCAGGCGGCAAACTAGGGATACCATTAAAAGGCGGACATGATCCAGCCCAATGGGCGGTCATGAGGCCGCTCAAATCAAGCATGCAAGCTA
>JAOWAN010000005.1:13676507-13693094 GCA_028566635.1 Lobelia cardinalis
GGTGATTGTTGGTGGTGGAGGCTGAATGCATTTAGGGAGGAAGAAGATGAATGCAATTTATCTTTTTTACCCTTAGTCATACAAAGTAATTTCCTAAATTGCCCTCTATAAACGTTCAATTGACGGGAAATTGACGGCAGGGACCAAAATCGGCCATTTTTTTCAAACTTTGAACCAAAATTGATCAATTCTTAATCGAGGGACTAAATTTAAAAATCGCTAAAGTTTGAGGGACCATTTATAAAATTGTCCCTTTATTTTTTAGTTATGCCTTGGATTCATACACTTTTTTGGGTACAATATCACGGATCCGTGATAGAGTACGGTACAGTACTTTCTTTGCTTTTCTTTATTTTAATTCCATATACCAAATATTGTTTCATAACTATGATTAAATTTTTGACAATATGTTCCTTTTTATTATTATTATTATTATTTTTTCTTTATAAATGTATTACTTTTTATTTAAGACGAGTATTACATTTACTCACAATCATAAACAACGAATGAAGCTCATTTTACAACGCACTTTATTCGCTAATTTAGTACGTCTAGCACGTGCTTAATGGTATTACTCAAAATTTGAGTAATACCAGATATTTATATATATATATATATATATATTGAATGTTTGCTTAATCTAGTTAGCGTAATAGATCAAGGCTTATCTGGACCAGTTTCGTTGGGAGGAGGGGGGAGGTGAATTAGTAGAGGGGTGCCCCCGACTTTTTTTTGGGAGTATTATTAAACTTATTTTTAATAATTTATATACATATAAATAATTTATGATAAATAAATTATTGAATTTAATTGAGTTTTTAATTTAGAAAGGAACTGGAGATGCTAAAAATATATTTGAAGACTAAAAAATAAAATTAATAAAAAAATTTCTTTCTAATCCCTAAAATTTTCAGATCGCCACTTTTAGATCCGCTAATATACAAATTCTTCAGTAACATGCCTTCTCTTTCCTCTATCTGATACACTCTACTCCGTTCGTTCATAATAAATGTCTCTTATTCTTTATTAACAGTCAAATTAAAATAATTAATATATTTACTAAATGGTGATATATATATAATATTAAATATCAATAATGACTCTTTATAAAAATTCAATTTTATAGTATCTTATCAAAACCGATAGATGATAATGATGAATAAATGCAAAACTTAACGCTCAAGAGAACACGAAGACGGCGACACATCAGTCTATCACTTGACAAAAGAAATTCAAAAACCCATTTTCCTAGCTCCATCCGGACCCGAACTCAACTCGCCTGCCGCCGTGGCATACAAGCACACCCCCACCTGGACCCCCACCAAAAGGCGTGTTCCTCTACAGTTTACACAAAATGCAAGATTTGGGATACGTTTGGTTTGACCATATCACCGAACGGTCAAATCCCCCCCGCATGTTTTCAACATTTCCAGCGGCAGTTAGCTGATTTTGCTACCACTTGTACTTGGCCCATATTTAAATATTCCTCCCTTTAAAAAATATATACATTTGCTTCTTTTCTATCTCAGAAGCAAGCACTTTAATTTGCCCACCTTCACAAACCCAAAGTTGTACTTCTTATATAAAGTCAGGGAATTGACCAAAAACATAAAACCCCAATTTTCTTGCTTACAATGGTTCTCTTAGTTCAAAAACTTTCCTTTTCTCTTAAACATTCATCTAAGCTGGATAATCACCAAAAAACCAAATCCAAACCCCTTCTGGCTTCTTTACAAGATTTCCGGTCCGATGTTTCCAGTTTGCTGATCCGATTATCTGCAAACTCGAAACCCGGACCGGAGTTTATCTCCCTGAAATGGGTTCACCAATGTTTTGAGATACTACCCTTTGTCAACAATGCTTTTGCAAAGTTGGTGGTGGCCATAGATTACCCCATGAGCAAATGGGAAGTTGGTTCTATTGAGGAGTATCTCAACTACAGCATCACTCTGCTCCAACTTCTAAATACCATCATATCTTCCCTTTCTCATCTCGGCCATGCTCGCGTTTCGCTGTCTCACGCCTTGAGCCGTGTCGAGAGCTCGCCTTTCGCTGCGCTCAAGCGTAGTTTAAAGGAAATTCGCCCGGCCGAGGTGCAAGATTGCAAATTCGATGGATTCGGGAAGTGTAATAAAGAAAGGGTAGTTTGCTCTGGAAAAGAAAGCATCGTTCATCAAGCTTTGTTGGTCATGAATAGTATAGGATCATGGGTGTGTGGAGTTGTGTTATCGGGACTAAACAGCGATGCTACGCCGTATATTGAGATGAAAAAATCGACAAACGGGTTCATCGATATTAGTCCTGCTTTGGTAGCTCTAGATTCAATGGTTGGAAAAGAGATTCTGGAAAACAGGGTGATTGTAAAGGAGGTAAAAGAGGTGAATGAAACAGTTGCTTGTGTTGTATCAGCTGTGGCTCATGGAGAAGATGAATATTCTGCTGCTGCCAAGGAGTTGGAAAGAAGATTGGAGGCGCTGGAAGAGGCGCTGAAGGGCGTAGACGAAGAAGCGAATAATCTGTTCTCCGAGGTCATGGCTGGAAGAAATGAATTGCTTGATAACCTCAGGAGGAAGAAGCATTAGGAAGAAGTGTATTTTCTTTATACAGAAGTACAGTATATGATGTAAATTCTGTAGATAAAATGTATTGTAGAATATAAGTAAAATGACAGAAAATATTACTAGTTAGTGATTTACATGGTTTATTTATGTAATAAAATTAATGTTTAGATCTTGAATCTGATTTTTTTGATATTTGATATTTAAAGTCACATTATTTTCTTTTTCTCTCTTTTTTACCTTTTTACTTTATATATAATAGATTTTACCATTTTTTTTCTATCTCTCTCTTACTTTTTCACTTTATATATTAAATATTAAAATCAAATATTGTACGATATCGTATTCCTGATCTGAGCATAAGTTAAAACTGTCATTATGAAATGAAAATATCAACAATTTTTTCAATTGGGTACTGGTCTCTCCCTCCCAAAGCTAATTAACCGGCTTTCTCTTGCACTTATATACAAAACACCGACCTCTTTCACAACCACAACGAATGTGGGATAACTCTAACAATCTCCTGTTAGAAAGTTAACAATGGATATCGGGAGAGTGGAGAAGAAGTGTTTTATATTGATTGTTCTTCACATTTATTGATTTGCTTTACAAGGATTATATACAGATTACAAAGAATAATACATTGAACCGAGAAGGGATCAAGTTCCAAGGACCTAGATACACGGTGGCCTTTTTGACTTCCATTCCTTTCGGATTCTTCTCTTCGGGACAATCCGTTCTCCTTCTCTAACAGCTCGGTGTCTTCAATCCAAGGAGTCATCTCGGTGGTTCATTCCAAGGAACCACCGAGATATCACCTTATGGGACGATATCATCCCGGTGACTCCCTTTTCTAACATCTCCCACTTCATGGTCCAAGGCAGGGGCGGAGCCAGGAATGTCACGAGGGGGGGGGGCTAAATAACACGGGGGTTCGGGGGCAGCGTCCCCGGGAAAAAATTTCGGATCGGACTATCAAACAAACGAATCGGATCCACAAAAAACTTGAACCAAAGCATTTTAAGTTCATAACAAAATTATTAATAATACAAGGAAAAATATGTCAAACTTTACTAGTACATTTAAATAGCACTACAATTAATCACAATTAATAATTTATCAAAATTTCATCACATTAAATAAATAATTTTAACCCTACAATTCATCCCAAAATCCAAATAATATTGAGAGAGAAAGATGAAAATACCTAATTGATGATGATCAAAATCACCACAAATTAATGTAGACTTGGTTCACTTGGAATAGGGCAAGAAATCTTGAAGAAGGAGCAGGCGAGCAGCAACCAAGATTAGCGAAGAAGGAGCAGCAACGCACAACTGCGGACCAGAGCAGCAGTAGGCGTGCGTGAGGCGTCCAACTCCAAGGCGAAGGCAAAATAAACATTGGGCCTAAAGCCCGTTTGTTTTCTACTTATATCAATTTTTTTAAAAAAAAATTCATTAATCAAAATGCTGTCGTTTTGGTTTAAAAAAAAAGAAGACGAGAAACACTGAAACAGATCGCATATCTCGCCAGAAACTCGCCGGAATCCATGGATGATGGAGGGGGCTACAAGCATGGGAAGATAATAATTTAAGAAGGAAATTTCGAGGTGGAGGGGGTCTTCAAGCCCCCCCCCCCCCTCACTCCGCCACTGGTCCAAGGCACGGCAATTGAACTCTGTACATGTCTACAGTGAAGCGATCCTGAACATGTAACTTTAGTCCTGATGCCCTCTTAGGGCTCGGGGAAAACTATTTTGGAGGGAACGAACTGAGGTAGATAAACGTGTAGATGCACGTTATCAAATTAACGTTAACCTGCTAATCTTCAAGATGAGCATGCAATCGCAGAACTTCACAAATGATAGTAACCGTACATGTTATGTATTTTGACTCAAAATGCCATGAAACAGGAAAAACTGTCCAAGAGCGTGGACAAGTTCATAGAATTGCTGGCACAATCACTATCACAAAAAAGCCCACCAAAATGAAATTGTTGGAATAACTAGTTATACTCCTTCAAAAGTGTCGACACTTTTCTTAACTCGACAATTCAATCCAGCTTGCAGTACAAGTTCTCAATCAATCCGCCTGCCACCGGCCAATGCGTGTTTGATAATTAACCTCCCAAGTCAGCTGCAAATTTTAGCAGATGATTTATGGTGTGTTTAGATGAGTAGTTTTTTATTTGATTTTTGAATTTTTGTAATCATAAAGTAAAAAGTAAGAGAGATAGATAGAAAATTGTGGGACCAATGAGATAAAAAAAATCAAAAACTCAAAAAATAGGAAAAAAAATATCCATGAGAACACACCCTTAAACTTTCCTCTTGAGGGGTTATCATTCTGTGTCACCCAACTTTCTGGTTTTGCCCACAACTAGTAATATCTGTAATCTATTTTCATTCATTAGTATAAAGTACTACCAGCATGAAATTGACCCAAAACAAACCCACAGTTCTATATAAAGTATTACCAGCAAGAAACTATCATCCAAACCACAAACCACTTTTTAAATTAGTTTGCTTGCCTGCTTTTTGATTGGGTCACGATATTAATTTATCATCATTTTTGATTTTTAAGTTTTTATAGATTTCATCATTTTCTCTATATTTCGCTCTTATTTTTTTTTTCCTTTAATCATTACTAAACATCACATAAAATCACCAAAAATCAACTTTCTGACTCGAACTCTATCTCCCTTAAACAGTCCTCCAATTTGGATGATCATCGTCATCATCATTATAGAGCCTTAATTGGCTTCATTACAGGTTTTTCCAATCTGATCTCGATGTTTCGAGTTCCGTATGTTCCAACCACCTTGCAGACTCGAAAGCACATGGTTTTTTTTAGCCAATCACTATTTTCATTTTCTTTCGTCCTTTTTGATTCCCAATAATATATCTTATAATCATTTTTTTTTTCATTTTCTTACTTTTTAATTTGACTTTAATTATCACACAAATTTTAATATCCTCCTCTTACTTTTTAATTTTTACTTTAATTATGATATAAATTCAAATGATTATAATATATTCTTACCCACAAAATGATAGGCTCCTTCTTGAAGTATTGGGTTTTTCTCGATCCGAATTTTTTATGCGAAATAATGTATCATATCTTATTACATATTCTTTTCGTTATACAATAGTTGACTTATTAAAAATAATAAATTATTTCAAAATAGAGGAAGTTTTAAACATTAATTATCATACTTTTCATAAATTACTCTTTTATCTTAATTTCAAGAGCAGCAATTAATGCCTCAAAAGTTAATGGGAATTTTTTTAAAGAGACTTTATATGTAAAAAGAGGGCAAAAATAAAAAAATAAAAAATATTTAATGCACTCCTTAATTATCGTAATCAAACTTAAAACATCAGCTATTGTGAAATCGAGGGAATAGCTTTTAAAAATAAAATATTCTAAAATTTAAAGTTTAAAATTTTAAATAGTATTCCATTTTTTGCTCTATTTTTTAAAATTGAATTGCTAAATATCATTCTTATATTTCTCGCTGTCATTTTATTAACATAAAAAATCTTAAATTTTCAATATCTCTCTCACCCTAAAAAAAAAAAGAAGGAAAAAAAAAGGATGAGGATAAATGCCCAAAATTCAATGGTAGCATCTATTACTGCAGCACATATATCCAGCTAGGAATTGCCCGTATCTTTTATCTGGGTTGAAATGCTCTATGACATTAGGTGTGCCATTATGTGTGCCACCATTCACATAGTGATGGAACTCATTAATAATGGGATCCATCACTATATGAGGGGTGGAACACATAGTGACACGTCAAGTGTCATAGAGAATCTGGACTCCTTTTATCTTAAAAGATAAGGTGTTCATTACTTTTTTATTGAAATTCACAAAATAGTCATGTCCTATGATATAACTTTTTTAATAAATAAGGACTAAATGTTGGGCTTGGGTTAGAAAGTTAATTTTTGATGATTTGATTTGATTTTTTGTAATGATTAAAGTATAAGAGAGATAATGATGAGACCTATAAAAAATCAAA
Organism: Lobelia cardinalis; assembly: GCA_028566635.1. Lineage (NCBI taxonomy): Eukaryota > Viridiplantae > Streptophyta > Magnoliopsida > Asterales > Campanulaceae > Lobelia > Lobelia cardinalis. Next base: position 13,683,095 of record JAOWAN010000005.1, read on the forward strand.
AATTAAAAACGAAGATAAAACGACTTGGTAACCCAAGCCTTAGTCCTATACTATAGATGTCTGATCATCGTTTTCCGTTCCATCCTTTAAATTTTGAAATTAAACACGATCTGGTAATATTATTAGCACCTATATTTTTTTCTCCTAATTCATGTATTGATCTTCATCATTTTTTATCGGTCCGTAAGGAATGTAAAAATAAGGTAAAAGTGGTTATTATAACGTTGACGGTCTCCATCGCGATTTGAATGGACGGTTTATTGATTTGTTTTTAAAATTTTTTTAATAATTAAAAAAAAATATGAGAAAAATAAAAATAATTGTAGAATCAATAACAAAAAAAAATCAAAAAATTTAAATAAAAATCACCCAAAAAAGGCAACCTTACTCCACGCCCGAACCGACTCACCCACCTCAAAAAATACCCCAAACGCTTGCCACGACAGCTCTTCACTACCTTAAGCCGTTACTTCCAACCGAATCCACACACACACACACTTGACTGTCAACCAAACTCACAACCACCTCGCCACCTACATAAAACAAACGCCGTGACAACCACCACCACCCCCAGGCGCCGACCGGAGTTGTATATGATGAGGGACGTGTCGGAATGCAACACGTACAACTACGGCGACGCCGTCTACTGGGACGCTCGCTACATCCAGGAGGCAGCTGCTGGTTCCTTCGATTGGTACCAGCGCTATTCTGCCCTTCGCCCCTTTATCCGCAAATACGTGCACACTTCCACACGCGTCCTCATGGTCGGCTGTGGTAATGCTGGTAAATTAACCTTCCACCTCTTTCTCTTTCCTGAATTTTTTAATTGTATCAATTCTTAATTCCTGCAGTAGTTTTCTTCAATTGCAATATTTTGCCTAATGAGAAACAATTAATTTGAATCATTGAAAGCTTTGCTATTAATGAGACGGTACGAATTATGAGGAATGTTGAACTATTTTTCACTTGCTCATTTCTAATTTTTCTTTCACTGAAATTGAGGTAAGCTGACCTTTAAGCTGTTGTTGTTGTTGTATGCATTAATCAAATTAATCTTAAGCATATAAATATTCTGTTTTAGGTAATAAAAGCAACAATTAAGAACTACAATGAAAACACTGATTCATGAATTGCAAATCTTACGATTTTGGAGAGGCTGAGTAAGCTTATGTAGATCGTAGGCCAAAACTTAGTCAAACTCATGTTAATAAAGTCAAGAAATACACAATTAATTTGCATTAAAACAAGGAGAACAATATCATGGCAACATAGACCTAAGTGGTCATATTGGATCATGGTAATTGGGACATGATAGTTGATAAATGTCCATTTTGGTAATTTCATCAGGCAATTGACAATCATTTAGTTGTTTATTTTTCCTAAAAACCATACTCATTATTTTTGACCAATAATTTGTTTGACCTATTTGAAGATGGTATTTTTTTTTTCTAAAAATATTTTGACTGTGTTTTCAATGTATATCTAAGTATTTTAGAGAAGAATGAGGCTTGTTAGGAATGCTTTCAAAGTTGAAGGAGAAAATACATTGGAGCTGTTTGTACTTTCTCACTTAATATAGAATAAGTTGTATTGGTACGTGTAGTTGGCTGAAATACTGTGAAGTTCATTTCCTTTTTTGATTTTCCTGGATTTGGTTATCCAAAATGTGGGATCATGATTGTTTTTCAATCCTTTTATTTAGTCAGGAATTTGTAACTTAATCATGAAATGGATTGAGATACATTTATTTATTATTCTTTTGATAACAAACCAGCAATAGGCACCTTCAAGGCGCAATCCGATATCAACATACTCGAGCAATCTCGAAATGGGTTAAAAAATATTTCATTTAAAATGGGAAATGCTTCTTACAACCCAACTCAGAAATGTGGATGCCTTGGAATACACCCCAAGCCCAAGCCCAAATACATCACTATATTCCAGAGAAGATTCTAAGGCAACTCCTTATCACTAAAAACCTGAGTTCCTCGTGGTGCAAACTCCCATAGGATGGCAAACACCACATACCACCAGAACAAGAGCACATTTTTTTAGTTCCTTAGCAATTAAAATAAAGAACATGTTCTTTTTGTATACACAGATTATTCTGATCAGGTTTAGGAATGTAGTTATGATTTTGGAAGTTGTTGCTTCATTCACCCATAGTTTTTTCCATCCCTTTCTCTACTTACGCTCGATAGATTTTATCATTTAACTCATTAAAGAACAAGAAATTCTATTACATACTAATTGCACATTCACAGAACAACAAACAAGGTAAACAACATGAGGCTACATAATTGTTCTTGAAGATAAATCAGTACAGAGTATTACGGTCAATGCAAACCAGATTCTTTCTAAATAAGTAAGGGGCAGTCTTGGAGTAATGGCAAAAACTACCTGTGACTTATGTGGACATAGCAGCTACTGAGTGAGGTTGGACCTGGAAGTTCAACGCCTGTGAAACCATGGTGTTGATAATCAAGCTACTATTCCTATTACCTTGAATCTTCTTTATCATGAGAGGGCGAAACACATCTAGGTTGATAGTCATGTTAGAACTGGAGAAAGAATAATTGATTTCCTTACGGAAGTGTTGAGTGGTCCTAAGGTCAGCATCGCGTCATGTGATGATCTTCGTCATACCATTGACCAGCAGCTCTTTGTGAGCTTCAAATCAGTCGGTGTTAGCATCGAACTCTTGATCAGTATCAATGCCTGGGCAATGCCGCTTCAGTGTGTTGGTCTTTGTTGCATTGTAGACCAGCAAACCTCCGGGAGCTCCACATCAGTGTCAGTTAGCGCTGTATTACTTGATTATTATCAGGAGCGTCTAAGAGATGCCATCTTCAAATGGTCTCTGCTTCATTCGTGGCCATTGATCGGTTTTCTCTTTTGCGCTTGTCTACAATCTCAGAGAGATATTGTCCTCCCATGTTGGTATATCAATCACGAAGCTCTATGGAAAGTCTTCTCTACTTGTGAAGCTCTCTCACCAAAGATGTATAATCTGGTTCTAATTTGTATTATTACTAAGCTTAAGTTGGTAGATATCTGCTAGTGATGATTTCTTTGGTTGGTTCGCTATTAGTCAGTTCGCTATTACCCACCTGGGTAAACTCTCATTGAACATCATCATGTCAAGCCACAGATGTTCAGTACATTTGGTTCAATGTATCATAAGCATGTTGGACGTTTACCACCTTGAGTTTGAGGGAGGGTGTTAAAAGTCAAGAATAACACGAGCACTCGATCAACTATCTCTACTGTTCATTGTTATCCGTTGGCAAGCAATCCATGCCTTCAGACAACAAGTTTCCGTCTGCCACTTCTGCCATATTCACACCATTCAATAATTAATATTAATCTAGTTTCTCTTACAAATGGGTTATGCAGTTACTTTTTAGTAAGTGAGTAACACAGAAAGACATTCAAGTTTCTTCTCATCTTCACATAACACATGTTTCAACAGAATTAATTGATCTAGTTAGGATACACACACACGCACACACAGCCTTGGCGCGATGGTAAGGATGCTCCATTTTGACTTGGAGGCCATGGGTTCAAACTGCAGTTGCAATGGTGTATGCAGTTCCCATGCACTGCAATGTCAGTAGCTTTGGCCATTTTTATTTAAGTATGTGCATATATATGTGCGTGTGCTCGATTGTGTGTTTGTGAAAGAAGCTGTTCAGAGTAATAAGTTTTTTGCAATATTCTCTAAATGTTATCATATGCTAAAACAGTAATATATCAGTACTTCCTCTTCTGTGTACCAAGTTTTCTGGAAGCTTCAGCAATACGGTTGTGCATATCTCTTTATCCCTTGCCCTGCCCTCCCATTTCTTGACTCCATGTCATGCACTTTTCCCTTTTCCCCGTATTCAAATGTTAAGCTTTATTCTTATTATTTTCATTTTTTTTCCGCCTCTAATGCAACTGATATACTGAAGTTCCATAATAATTTTGTAGTGACCTGGGGATCCAATCTGTGATAAGCACCATGCATCCTTGTTGTTGAATTGTATGTTTCTTGTACCTTGTAGTTATTTCGGAGGACATGGTTAAGGATGGGTATGAAGATATCATGAATGTTGACATTTCCGCCGTTGCTATTGATCTTATGAGAAGGAAGTATGAGCATGTACCTCAGTTGAAGTGTATCCTATCAAAAATTCTGCTTCATCTTTAGTTACAGATATTTAGTTGCTTTATCTTATGACATCACATATATAGTTCGTGAAGCATCCTTATGGATATAACAGACATGCAGATGGATGTTAAGGACATGAGTTTTTTTCCAGATGAATCATTTGACAGTGTCATTGATAAAGGTATGTACATGCCTCTTTCATGCATGTGTAACATATTTCAACTTCTTTTAACCAAGCATACACGAATCGTTGATACTTGTTTGTGTCTTTTTTCTGCATGCGTGATCTGCTGATATACAGGAACTCTTGACTCACTTATGGTAAGCTCTCACTTGAATTTTCCTTCTGAGGTTCTGATAGCTGATATTCTAAATTTTTATGCATAATTTTCATTTTCAGTGTGGTACTGATGCTCCAATTGGTGCTGCTCAAATGCTGGGAGAAGTGAGCAGGTTGTAGATTTAACAAGCACTTTCTTTCAGAACTGTTAGACAAGTAGAACTGTTAATACATCTGTGATTATAATGGCTTAATTTAACTTATTTATTCTAACGGCAGTATATTGTATATTTGTTTCCGCTTACAGGCTTCTTAAACCTGGAGGAATCTATATGCTGGTAAGTATATGCTTGGAACAAAGTTTTTTAGTCTAGTAACCATTTCTCCAAAAGTGCAAAGAAGATAATTGAGTTCCAAATTTCTGTTTACAGATAACTTATGGTGATCCGACTGTGAGGATTCCTCATATAAACCGACCAGCATACAATTGGAAAATAGAATTGTACATCATACGTAAGTTCCTTCTGTTTTTGCACTACACCAGTGTTCTTTTGTAACTCTTCCAATCTATATGAAATTGTGTGAGATTATCTGTTCACTGTTTAGAACTATTAATGATCATGTTATTGAACATAGTTAAAGCCTCCTTTGACCTTCAAGATGTTAATCCATGTCCTTCCTCTCTTTTCTGGTTGGTGGACCGACCATTGCATCTAGGGTAGAGCTTTATAACCCACCATTTTCTCTACAATTTGGTCATAAAAATAGGGGTGGGCACGGTTCGGTTCGGTGCGGTTCCAAGGTTGAACCAAGAACCAAACCGTTCACTATAACCGGTTCGGTTCGGTTCGGATTTAAGAGAGAAATTTTATAGAACCGGTTTCAACCGAACCGTTCGGTTCTGGTTCGGTTTCGGTTTTGGGCCGAAAGGAGTGATGGACCTTTGTCAAAGCCCATTAACATATTTTTCAATTTAAAGCCCAATAATTTAATTATTGATCTGGTGGGCTTATACAAAGCATATTGGGCTCAAAATATAGTTATAGCCTTAAAACATGTTAGGCTTAAGATACAATTGACCAAATATTAAAAAATACATTACCTAAAAATCTAAATAAAATACAAAATTACAAATTAGAATTTAAAACAGTACATCACCTAAAATTAAAAATAAAATTCGAAATCACAAATTACATATTAAACAAGACACACATAAACCTAAATTAGTTAATTATATCACAATCTTCAAAGTTACGAAAAATTAACATAACATGAGAAATTCAAATACATATATTTAAAAGGTCTACTGCTTTCTAGTAATTCATGCTTGCTCATGCCACGCCGCAAATAAAACTTCCTCTATTTCATTCTTCAACACATGATCCTGCAACCACATTAAATCCACATTACTCAAAACTTGAACAAACACATATAATAATTTGCATTTCACATTGACAGCTACCACAAGCATTTCATATTCACAGCCCAAGTTACAAATTACACACAGGTCTGATTCACAAGCATTTTACTTGACAACACCACAATTAACACAGAGTAAGTGAATTGTTGCAGCTGAAAACCAGCCGAAAATAATTAAGAGCAAAACAAGCTGTAAAACAAGCTTCAATTAAGAGCAAAACAAGCTGTAAAAATGAAACTTTTTAATTTGTCATTTATTTAATCAAAACAAGAAATCGAACAACATTTTTGAAGCTTAAAATTGAACACTTGTATTTCTCACCGAACCTACTTTCCACGCCTGCCCCAAAACGAACCATAAAGAAAACCAGAATGCTACTACTAAGTGCATGAGTAATCCTTAAAAAGAGTTTAACCGAATCAAGGTGACTGTAAATTGTTGGCAACAGTGAAAGAAAGACATGGAAAAATCTCCGTTCATTTCCATAATAATGCATAAATAGGTCCCCATGGCCATGTCCATGGGTCCTCTTTATTCCCCCCCTCACCCCATTTCTCTTCTTTCGTCTCTTATTCCTTTTATGGACGCTTTATCCTCTTCTTTCCTTTCTCCATTATTACCTCACCCAAAACCCACTACTCTCTCTCCACCACCACCATTCTACATCTCCGGCGCCGTTAGAATTGAAGAAAAACCCAAATCAACCACCCCCGGAAAACCCATCACCATCCCTAATTCTCACCCAGCTCATTATTCAAAAAAGCTAAACACATCATCCTTCAGACCTCCTGCCGCGAGAAAGGCGCCGAATGAGCAATCGTTCCCCGGGACACTCTTCAACGTGTTCGATAACTTCATCAACACTTTCATCGACCCTCCGACCAAGTCGTCGGTCGACCCCAGGTACGTTCTTTCGGACAACTTTGCTCCCGTGGATGAGCTTCCACCCACCGAGTGCCAAGTCATATATGGCACCCTTCCGTCGTGCCTCGACGGCGCCTATATCCGCAATGGCCCTAACCCGCAATACCTCCCCCGCGGGCCCTACCATTTATTCGACGGCGATGGCATGCTTCACTCCATCAGGATCTCAGGTGGCCGTGCTACCTTCTGTAGCCGCTACGTCAAGACCCATAAATACATTGCCGAGAAAAACGCTGGCTCGCCGGTGGTCCCCAATGTCTTCTCAGGATTCAACGGCATAACTGCGTCAGCGGCTCGTGGTGCCGTCACTGCCGGCAGGGTATTAGCAGGCCAATTCAACCCGTCTAACGGCATTGGCCTAGCAAACACCAGCCTAGCCTTCATGGGAAACAAACTTTACGCCTTAGGAGAGTCTGATCTCCCCTACGGCATAAAAGTGGGGCCGGATGGTGAAATAACCACGATCGGTCGCCACGACTTTGACGGTCAGCTCTTCATGAGTATGACTGCCCACCCAAAAATCGACGCCGATACAGGAGAGGCGTTTGCTTTCCGCTACGGTCCGATACCGCCGTTTCTAACCTTTTTCCGGTTTGACAAAACCGGTACAAAACAACCCGACGTCCCAATCTTCTCCATGACCAGCCCATCCTTCCTCCACGACTTTGCGATCACGAAAAACTACGCAATTTTTGCCGAAATACAAATTGGGATGAACCCGATGCAGATGATCGGGGGCGGGTCGCCGGTGGGGGCTGATACTAGTAAAGTTTCGAGAGTGGGAGTGATACCAAGATACGCAAAAGACGAGTCAGAAATAAAATGGTTTGAAGTGCCGGGGTTCAACATAATCCACGCGGTGAACGCTTGGGAAGAAGACGGCGGCGAAACGGTGGTGATGGTGGCGCCGAATATACTGTCGGTGGAGCATACGTTGGAGAGGATGGATTTGATACATGCGTCCGTAGAGAAAGTGAGAATAAACCTCAAGACAGGGATGGTGTCGAGGCAACCTGTGTCGGCTCGGAATTTGGATTTCGCTGTGATTAATCCTGCTTATGTTGCCAAAAAGAGCAGGTTGGTAGTAATTTTTATATTCAAATTTGACAGCATAACTAAATTTTTTTTTTTTTTTAATATTGTGAAAATATAAGTAAAAACTTACATCTATTATTTTACAGAAGTTATAATTTTATTTAATCAAACTATTGTAAATTGAGAAAATTTAATTCGAGTATTGATAAAATTGAGCAAAAATATTTCCAAATGATTTTAACTTTTACGTACATACGTGAGACAATTGCAAGTCCTATATATATGTAATCAATCTTAGAATGTCCATTTGGAATTGCAAATCTAACGTTCAGTCAGTCAGGTACGTGTATGCGGGAGTCGGAGATCCGATGCCAAAAATATCAGGGGTGGTGAAGCTAGACGTATCTGTAGCGGATGTGGATCGACGAGAGTGCATAGTTGCTACTCGTATGTTTGGATCGGGTTGTTTCGGAGGGGAACCCTTCTTTGTAGCAAGAGAGCCCGATAATCCCGATGCCGATCAAGAGGACGACGGATACGTGGTGTCGTACGTGCACGATGAGAAGAATGGAGAGTCGAGGTTTCTCGTGATGGATGCCAAATCTCCGAATCTTGAAATTGTTGCAGCCGTGAATTTGCCGAGGCGTGTACCCTATGGTTTTCATGGGCTATTCGTCAAGGAAAGCGATCTTAATAAGCTGGCGTGAAACCCTATATATGTTTGCCTTCAAGATTTGGTGATCATCATCATCATCATCCGATGATTTATTCAAAGAATTGTAGAAATTAAAAGAGTAATGGAGGAGGAGGAGGAGGGGAGCTTGCTCTCGCGCCCGCCCAATGCATAGACATTCACTACAATTAATTAACTTCATGTGCATATACATATACAACATACTTGATTGAGTAAATATATAATTAAGGAAGTAATTATTTATATACTATGATTGTTGGTAATTCGTTCAAAAAGCAAAAGCAAAAACAAAAACAAAATTAAAAAAAAAAAAAAACAAAACAAAAAACCGACCACACAGGCTATGGTATATTATTACTATATCACGCTAATTAAGAGAATAAATGATGTGAAAATTTATAACATTTCTTATATGAATTATTGTAACCTGTTATAAAATTAATTAGCCGGAATGGTGCTCGTGCAGGGGGAGAAATTTAAATTCAATTCAAGAGAACAGGGTCATAACTGTAATATAAGTACGAAAATATAACTAAACTTTCTTCCTTTGACTTTGAATTAAGAGGGTCGAAAATATCAACTCTTTAAGATTTTCTTAAAATAAAAGGATCAAATATTAATTAAATGAATATTTCTGGTTTTAGAAATTACGTTTTCTAAACTCAAAGGTTGGTAAAATAACATATTCTTAAATTTGAAAGGGCTCAGGTGACCCTTTTGGTAAAATATTTTTTTGCAATAACTTCAACAAAATATTACAAAATCTATTCCATGTAATAAAATTAGTTTTAATTATTTATTTAATTATATTTCAATGATTGAAATTTTGGAATCTAGATATATTTGAATGACTGAAATTTTGGAATCCAATTATAGTAAAATATACATCACATTATTAATAAAAGATTAATCAAATTGATTAAAATAAGCTAAACAAAAGGATACTCCACTATAAATATGAAATAGTATTTGACCAAGTACATGACTCATTAAATTAGCATGCTAGTATATGTACACTTCATTCTAGTTAAGCTTATATTTTTTTTTTCTATTTTTCAAAAATATTTTAAATAAAAGTATTATAATATCATTATTAATAATAAAAATATTTTTTTAACTTAAAAACTATTAAATACACACTCTTTAAGACTTCAATATTACAATAGTATCGCGTGTCATGTGTCCGGTCTAACTCGACTTTGAGAAATTGTGTTAATTACATTGTTTAGTAGAACTATTTCACCGACAAATTAAATTTCATCGATAAAAATAAACGTCTCTCATATCGATCCTTCTTCTCCGTCCTCCCTCTCCTTTGTTATTCTTTGGCCAAAGGCCCAAAATGGCCCCAAAGTATTTAAGTTTTTTCGTGTTCGTCTCAGACCTACTTAATGATCTAGTCAATTCCCTATATTATTTAAGTTGGGTTCAATTTAGTTCCTAATCTTAATTGATCAGAGTTGATCAATAGTTGAGGATTAATACTGAAAGACA
>JAOWAN010000005.1:13727157-13750990 GCA_028566635.1 Lobelia cardinalis
AACGGAGAAAATGAGTGAATCTGATATTTTTTGTCCCGCCATTAGCAAGTATCATGTATGCTTATTTCTATTTCAAAATTAATTTGATCGAAATTAGAATTGAGGACCAATTGCGCTTAATTTTTTCAGTACAGGGACTAAAATTGAGCAATCTTGAGTTCAAGGACTTTTACCCAAATATTTACTATTTCTGCAATTTGCCCAAAAGAAAAACAGAGAGATTGTGTTCTCCTGGGTGATTTTTACCTAGGATTTTAGATTTTTCTCTCTCATTGGTCCCATATTTTTTCTTTCTATCTCTCGTTACAAAATCTCAAAAACTAAATTAATCAATCACCCATCCAATTTTTTTTTTGAAGAGAGCTAAATAAAAACATAAAACTATATACCCAGAAGGAAAAGCTTTAATCCCAAAGGTTTCGCAAGAGTGAGAGCCGAGTTTTACTAGTGACGCAAATGGCGGAGGAGCTTCAACATGAAGAAGAACACTTTGATATCCTAACCAAAACTGGTCATAAAACTGGCCTCACTAAACCCAGGTACAATTTGTTCAGTTTCAATTTTTATTTTGATCAATCTGATCAAATTTTGATCGAGTATTTATGGAAATTTATTCGTCCCTGAATGATTTTATATGTTTCATTTCATCCTACTTCCTGTTGTCGTTTTTGGTATTGATTTTGATTACCTAAAAGACAGTATGAAGTTGAATATTGAGTTGATTATCAAATTCAAAATTTGACCAAATTGATTAAATGAATGTTTGATATGGATTTAGTTGATTTTCAAAACTATGAAGTTGCAGGTTCATGATATTCTTTATGTTTTAGTTTTATTGTAGTTACTATATCAATGTGTGGGAATTATTCATCACAAAAACTGTCAGGGACTGTCTTTTTAATGTCAAGTTGATACTTTTTCTTGGGGGACAAATCAATAGAGGGATATTACTATTAACACTTCAGTTTCCAATTGTGGTTTTCTGTTGATGCATAATTTCCTTGTATTCTATAAGAAGCTTTACATACTGTACTATACGAGTGCTGCAGTAAACAAGTGTAGCACTTCTAGCATCCCTCGTAGAATAAGTTGATGTTTAGAAGTTTACGCAATATTCCTCACCTCTTTTTAAAGGAATCCATGTTTGAAGTTGAATCTTCTTAGGAAATTTGTAATTTACTTGTGGGAAATAATCAACTCCCTCTGTTCCAAAACACGTGTCATGTTTCACTTGGCACATAGTTTCGATAAACTATTGACTCTATGAAACGAAAGAACTTGTGCACACGAAGAGCTTTGGTGTGGGTCCAAGAGAAAACTTCTAGACACAAATGTTCCTTTTTGCTCCTTAAAAGGCTAATTTTTCTAGGTGGACATCTATTTTGGAACACCCATTAAAGAGATAGTGGACACTATTTTGGAACTGAAGGAGGGTATATTACCCATATTATTCGACTTATTTGCATGATATACGATGCAGTAACTCGACACATCATGAAAATTTTAAGGTACCTCGACATGTTGTGAAGATTTTAAGATAAACTTCGTATTGGACTCTTTATGTGAAACATCCTAATTGTGTCTGGGGCTCTTAAGGAGAACAGGTAGATTATAGTGGTGTTTGTTTGTAGGTTTGGTACTGGTTATGAGCCTGGAGTAGGCCTGCATTGGTCAAGTTCTCAGTTATGCACATGTGTTTGGCTGTAGAATTACGGAAATGAGGATTTAACTTGTCAGATGATGAAGAGGCGATAAGCCTTGACAGTGTCCTTTGTCTTGAGCGGAATCTTGCAATAGTATTGTATGAGTAGTATTTTGTCTGATATGCTTGTGTTCTTCATTTTTTTTGACCAGACGTACTCCTTACAGTAGATTTTTGAGGTGGCTTGTTTATTATATGGAATTTGGCTAGTTGATTTGCATTTATTTAATTCATATAATTTGTTTGCTGTTATCCACGGCCAAAATGACGGATTAGCTGTCGTGTGGAAATGGGTGCTGGCCATATACATTTGAAACAGATTGTTATGTTATTTAGGTCACTCTTTCTATTAACTTGATAAAATGACATGAAGCAAAAGTGTGACATGGTTTATATATCATGCATTAGCATGCAAATACCCGCAGACATTTTGCTTATGAAATTATGCTTCCTTATCTTTTGATTTAAACTATGCAACATGCTAATCTTTGAGGACGTAGGCTGAGCTCGAATTTTCGTCTATCTCTAATCCTACCAACTTATAAATCTTTTACTTAATAAAGTGTCAGATTTTTTTTTTTCAAAAACCTTCGATCACATATCTGTTTGTATTGAAATCTACAATGCTGCTTTGTTTTCGTCCGGATATTTTTCTTCCAGATGCTCTGCATCAAGTTCGAAGGAAATGACAAAAATGAAGGAAAAAGTGAACGGATAATAATTATGTTTGTGTTTACATGCGCTAGATATTTTATGCTGCGTGTAAGACGACTTTGTAACCAACTATATGTCATGTAACGAGCACTCACGTGTGTTTGTCATGCAGAAGTAATGCGAGTCTATTGTAGGACCTGGTGGTCATTATAGTACAGAGTCTCACGAGAGTTAACTTGGGTAGTGCTAGAAGAGAAAGGGGTTAAAGTAAGACATATTGAAGCTATTAAAGATATGTATGATGAGGCCTCGATGTTGGTTACAACCACGGCAGGAGAGACACGAGTTTCTAATCACCATAGGACTACACCAAGGATTGGCCTTAAGCCCGTATCTTTTTGCCTTAGTAATGGATGGTCTAACCAAACATCTACAAGATGATATACCTTGTTGCATGCTTGCAGATGATATCGACCTTATTGATGAAACAAAGAACGAGATTAATGATGAGTTAGAAAAATGAAAAGAAGCTCTAGAAGCAGAAGGGTTTAAAACAAGTATGAGCAAAATAGTGTATATGGCTTGCAACTTTAGTGGTAAGATGAGTGTTAATAAAGAGAAAGTTAGACTAGTATGGTGAAGAAATACCACAAAAGCAACTCTTTCGGTACATGGGATTAGTCATTAATCAAGATGGGAGATTGGAGATGACATCAATCATAGAATGAAATCGGGGGTTGGATAAATGGAAGATTGCATTTGGAGTGTTACATGATCGACGCATACCGGTCAAGTTAAAGGAAAATTTTATAGGATAGATGTTAGGCCTACGTTATTTTACAGAACTGAATGTTGGGCTACTGAGAAGGAACATGCAAACAAGATGCGTGCATGCGAATGCTTAGATGGATGTGCGGTAAAACTACAAAAGATAAGATTCGTAATGAGCAAATATGAGAAATAGTAAAAGTAGGTCCTGTAGTACAGAAAATGAGAGAGAATCACCTAAGATGGTTCGAACATGTACAACATAGGCCCCTTAGTGCTCCAGTTAGAAAGTGTGACGATATCAGTCTTAATTAAGCAAGCTAAGGGTAGTGGTAGGCCAAAGTTTACATGGACGACGGCAAGATGGAAAAACATGAAAGACTGTGGTCTGTGTGGTGACTTGGCATCAGATCGCGTGGAATGGCGGAAAAGGATTCATGTAGCCGACTAAGGCTTTGTTATTGTTGTTGTTATCTACAACCAGTATATACATTATCTTATATCAGTCTGTCAAAAGAGGGGTTGTGTTGGCAACTTAGAACAGTTGTACTATTATCGAAAGTTACTGGATTAATCTTTTTCTACATGTTATAGGGGAGATGTTCATAGAGATGGGGATTATCATCAAGCTGTTCATGTCTGGATCTTCGCTGAAAGTACAAAAGAACTACTTCTCCAACGACGCGCGGACTGCAAGGATTCATGGCCTGGGTTATGGGATGTCTCTAGTGCTGGTCATATATCTGCAGGAGATTCATCCCTTGTCACAGCCAGGTTAGCTGATCCACTACTACAGATGCAAGTTTGAGGCAAAGCTAGTTTACATGAAGCCATATGTTCTTCAAAAGATTTTTTTAAAGATTTAATCTCTATTCTACAGAGTTCTAAAAATTACACATTTATTTTCTTTTGTGATTTCCTTTGCGAAATATGTACGAAAGTGGTTTTGAATTGTGCACGAGGAAGTGGTCTGTCCTGTTTGGGACTTCAGTCAGTGTCCTGTCTTAATCTGCTATGCCATACTCAGATACACCCATTTGTTCCAAATTTTGTATGGGAGTTTGTTGAGTAACTCTATTGCTGATATTAATATCAACTCTTTTATGCTTGCAGGAGAGAGCTTCATGAGGAGCTTGGCGTAATCCTTCCAGAGGATGCATTTGAATTATTATTTGTTTTTCTGCAGGAGTGGTTAGTAGATCAAACCCCTTTTAATGTGGTGGCATTACTGGCGTATAGTTTTTCTTTAGAAGCAGCACTAAATGTAAAACCATTGCCTGTGTTTGATAGCATTTCAGATATTTAGCATTTTGAACATGCACATAATACATCACGCAAGACCTGAGCATGTTCTGCACGGTGTAAGAAAATTTTGGATTTGGTAACATAGCATACCAACAGTCAATAGCTGCTGCATATAATAATTATAACCTGTTCAGTACATATTTGGCATTAACACCTGTGAATTATTATTTTAATAAAACCTTTGGTCGAAAGTGCTGGGTTTGCTGCATGAAGCAACTTTTAGCAATCTGCTCTGTCTAGTACATTAACTACTGTCAGCAAAATCTAATACATTGTCCTGCTACTCCACCCATGCTAGATTTTCTCTTTCCTGTTCCCCGGAAATTAGTTTTCCTTATCTTTGTACTTTTGGGCCATGTTTATGTTCGAAGCCGCATTAACCAGGTTTGTGTAGCGTGTGAAGAATATCTGACGCATCTTTTCTAATGGTCAGATCAGGAATACGATATTGTGCGATATTTGATTTTAATATTTGATATGTAAAGTGAAAAAGTAGGAGAGAGATAGAAAGAAAATGGTGGGACCTATGATATGTAAAGTGAAAAAGTAAGATAAATCAAATATCAAAGAATCAGATTCATGATCTAAGCATTAAGTGTTATCCGATTTTCTTACCTCTTCGAATATTTTTTCATTTTGTACTCTACTTTTTTGTTTTAGCCTTCGTCCATCTTAAGATCTGCATTCTTCGACAAATACTTACCTGCCTCCCTATGCGTCATTGGGCTTATAAAGTAGTCACATTTAATTCCTCCTTCAGCCTGTAGAGGTTGCATTGACTCAGTACTATGTCATTAGCTCTTCACTCAACATTGCTTTTTCTTTATTATTTAAGATTCTTATTCGAATTATGATAATACTTAGAAATAAACATGTGCTAATATGAGTAAATGAAGGTTCTGATTATTATATTTAATAAAGCAGTGTTTTATCTCCTTAATCCTGAAACAATAATTTTTCCTTTCCTGAAAGGGTTTCTTAGCAGCAGTTTACAATTGTGCAGTTTGACATATCTTTGTTATTTTATTGAACTTTCTGATCTTTAGATATACTTCTGTGTTTGTGCTTTTCTGACTGAAATTATAAGGTGTACTCGTCACTGGCTCCAAGATTTAACTAGAAAACAAAAAAAATAATTGTAGATGATTAACAAGATATAATTGGTTTTCATTTTCTGTGCAGTGTCACGAATGACGGCAAGTTCATCAATAATGAATTCAACGATGTATATCTTGTAACAACTTTAGCTCCTATACCCTTGGAAGCCTTTGCTCTTCAGGTTAAATGGTTTATATTTAGTTATATTATTATTATTATTGTTATGCACTCATATGTGTGTTTAACTGTGTGTATATATATATGTATAGGGTCTTACTTCATTAGGAACCAAATGAAATATGAATCAATAGAAACCAACCACAACCACTAGGTTAGACACTATCAATGGTTGAGATAGACCCAAATTTAACAAAAGGGTGGCATATTGCCAATTATATCCACACAAGTATAATAATGTCATTATGACTTCCCCACTCATTACTCTCCTTCCCTCTTCCTTTTCTGTCTCCTCCCTCCCTCCCTCCTTTCATTCACGCTTCCTGCTCTTGCTTCTCCCTCCTCCTCTTTTTCATTTTTTCTTATTTCTTATTTTTTTAAAGTCCAAAACATAAAATAATAATATTTTTTTAATGTTTTCTTAGACGATGAAAATAACAATACTAATAAATATAAGCAAATAATCATAAAAATTAAGAAACATGCAATAATTAAAGAAATACATTTGAATTGTAGACTTTTATTGGAGATTGCAATCGAAGTTTTATTTCATAAAAAAGGTCCACAATTATGGTGTAATACATGTATTTGTTGAATCTTAGTTAATATTTGTAAATTGTGTTGAATCTTAGTGGTTTAAACCTATCTCTTGAATAGTAAATATTTGTTGAATCATAGTATATTTCAATAACAGTAATTGACAAATATTAGAACCTTGGTCTTTTTCTCTTGTCCATCATCTGGCCCCACAGCCTCCTTCCCGACTCTCCTGGCCGTACATATTTTAATCTAGTGGCTTACATTGAATTTCTTCCCCGTTTACCTTTAAGATGCCTCTCTACTACTGCATTTGTTTGTTCCTTAAAGACTGACATAGAAGTAAAGTAACTACTCCCTCCATCCCTAATAGGTGTCAACTTTGAGTAAATTTATATAAACAAGCACTACCACTTGATTCTTCTTTTTGTTAATCAATATATTGAACACTTTTTGCTCTATCTTTCCTCATTATTCATCCTTTTCTGGAAGATCTTACTTGAAAATCAGAATGTGGATTTTATCTACAAGTCTACAACATTATAGTGCAAATGAGATGCTTGCATGTGCTTGTGACTCGAGAAATAAGTGAGCTTACTTTTCCAGCATTTTGATGGATAAGATTGAGCCGTTGAGTTATATTTTATTTGCAATAGGAATCTAAAGACATTTTGGCGTTCTCTCTTGTGGTAGGAATCGGAAGTCTCAGCTGTTAAATATATCTCTTTTGAGGAGTATAGAAGCTTAGTTGCTAATGAAGATCCTGGATACGTCCCGGTCGATGTTGAAGGACAATATGGACAATTCTTTGATATAATTAGTAAACGGTATGTGATACTATCATTGAGTAATCCTACTTGTAGGCTGTTAAAATTAACTGTTGCTAAGAAATGAGTGACATATCAAGCCTGTAAAAGGATGACCGTATATGCAGGACAGTAGGTATTGGTACTTCTGGTTTTTGATTTTCCCTTTTCTTTCTTTTTGTGATAACTATACTTATATATGTCTCTTCTGAATTCAAAAATTTCTTAGTGGAATAGAAACATTCCATAAGTTCGTTGAGTTTAACGAATAAGTATTAAAGGTATATAACATTGACGCTTTGTTCCTAATGAAGACGCACATGAATTCTCTCTCTCTCTCTCTCTCTCTCTCTCTCTCTCTCTCTCCATATATATATTGTTCTCTCTGCCCCTGCAATTTTTCCTCATGTTCAGTTTTTTTCTTTCCATCTGCTAGATCTATTACACATTTACACTGGTTCATCTAGATGTCAAATATGACTGGGTAATTACTTCGTTCCATTTGGTTGAGATCTCCGGACAATTAATCTGTATTTTGATTGAAATTTGATGCAGGTATAAAGAAAATGCTGATACACGAAGTCTGACTCTACAAAAGCAGCTAAATCGATATGCTCCTATCTCTCTCAGCGCAGAGGTTGTTATCTTCTCGATGTCCTATATGTTTCCCTGTTAATTCTTCTCATGTTTAGCTTTATTTTGATCTTCATAAATGAATACCAAGATTTTTATTAGCTCCCTGGTCTAAGTCATTTTTATGTGTCTGTTCACTGGCTTAACACTTTGTGGTTGTGACCATGTGTACCCTGATTAGCCTGGTGGAGGAAACAGATTAGGACCATTATTTCGTTATTTACTTTCTTTTCAAACTCTGTAAAGGTAGTGTTGGTGAAGCTCTGTTCTGCAATGAGTGGGATAGAAAATTATGCAGAAGCTAAGGAGGAGAGAGTATTAGTAACACACAAACAATAAACACAACCAAAAACTTTATTCAAACCCTTTTATACAAATAGTAATAGATTAAATATCAAGCTAGCCTATACATTCTCGTAATACTTAAAGACAAAGTTAAGCAAGCATGATGAACAAAGGAAAAGATTCCAAGTGGGTAGAGGGTGGGTGGGGGAGGATCTTCTAGACATGCAAGGATGATGACCGATGGGCAGCATAATAAGAAGACGATTAAGAAACTAAGAGTCAGAATGGAGATGAATAAAATTAGAGGGAGGAATTCGACTGCAACATCAGCTCGCAACTTACCCTTTCTTCTATTTACTTGGGGTTACAAGTAACTCTTTTGAACCCATGCCTAGTTATTTCTTCAAAATGTTTTGGGGGTTTCTTTGTGTTTATAGTTGCATAACTTTGGAATTTGTAGATGTGATAGCAGTAATCATATAAATTGCTTTAAACTGGAATTAAGTAGGAATGTTTTCTGGTATAGTTGACAGGTCTCACGACTGAGGACAAGGAAGCTCTCACTTTACTCATCGAAGCTGCAAAAATAATGGATGAAATTTTCCACCAGCAGGTTTATTTATGTCAGAAGTTTACAGAGTCTTGTTTATTCTATTGCATACATTCATTTAATAAATTAATTATGTTTTTATCTTGTTAGAGAATAATTTATTTAGGCCATTAGTCCACCAAAAGAAACGGAAAAAACAAATAACTTAGTGGAAGAGAATCAAAGCATATGAAAAAAATCAACGGAGAACTGTGCAAAATTCCTGCTCAAACCTTTGATGGTGATTCCTTCTGCAGCACCTAACGCCAAAGCACACAATGAAGAGAGAAAGACAAGTTGATTGATCTTATTGACTTAGTTGGCTAATCATCATTAACAAGTTTGACGGGATACAAAAGATCGAAAAATTAAGTTGAGATAACTCCACAACAGTATGTCTTTAGTTTCATTCCGTCGCAGGCTGCTCTGTATCATGGACTATCATATCTGTCGAAGTACAGGTGTCTGCACGATTCAACACCGACATGGGTGTGGCAGCTACATTTATTTCTATTATTTGGCTGACAAAACTCTTCTCACTCAAATTAATGAAATTTTCCTTAGAAGTGAAATGCTTGAATATTAACAAGTGTCAGAACTCTTCACATTGTTACTACTTTTTTATTTTTAAAAGCCTATTTTTGATGAGGTTACTAAGTTAAAGCTTCTTATCACCTCTATATGCTACTGTTGTATGTTAATGGAAAATCTAGCTAGAAAATGTGCGATTATGTGGATGATTTAGTGTTGACAAGCTCTTGCAACTAATTTGTAGTGATAAATGAAAAGGAAACACATACAAGGTTCCAAAACAATTGCTGATAACCTCAAAATCTGAATGAGCATTGTGTATGACAAAGCACATGCTGCACGGCTATTCAAATTCTCCAATGTAAGAAAGCGAAGGTTAATACTGTACTTGGGAATGCATGTTGGTAGGTGTGTGAGGTTGACTCCTGTAACTATTATGAGGTCAATTCCAATACTAAGCTGCTGCCTCCTGGGTTATTTAGCCTCTTTCTCCCATGAGCTACCTGTGAAAGGTTAGTAAAGTGCCGCAGCACCCATGGACCCACACTCAAGTGCCATGAATGCTTGTTCCTACCACTATATATATATATATATATATATATAATATATATATTTTTTCTAAATCCTTGTTTTCAGCTAGTGCTGGTAGCCTTATGAATGCTTTAGTAGACATAATTGGGTTGATGACGAGCGATTGGGCAACGGAAGGTCAAATGGAACTACTAGAAAACTGGTAAAGCTTCCTGCTGCTTCCTATTGGGAGGTTCCATATCACTCTAGAAGCAAGAATGACCATGAATGACAAAGGGGGAGGGTCCATGTGACACAACTTTGTGACAGGAAACGGGGTGAAGGTGGTACAATCTCTACACCAAACTGTTAAAAAGTGACTTGGCCTATTATTAAGATAAAATTAATGTGACAAATGTTAACTTTGCATAACTTTATAAAATTAATTACTTCACACTCCTCCACATATTCAGTTTGTATTAGGTTGAAAAGAGGATTTATGCAGCATAAATGATCTTTACCTCATTTTTCAATCTTAGCAAGTGGCTCTGATCTAAAAATTTTCATCCTTCGCTCTAATTTCCCCCCCTCCCCCCCTTTTTATCAGGTTTGGTTCAGCAATTCATCTTTAAGGGAATGGTTAAAGGATCATGCCCACGTTTCCCATCTGGACAAGTTAAAATGGATGTATTATTCAATAAACAAAAGCCCTTGGTATCTTCCTGCTCTGGATTGTGCTATTTAGTCTTTAAATACATCTATTTATCAGTCCTTGTGTGAGCACACTCGCACTCACTAACGTTTGTGCCTTGCATGCACTTGGTCCTTGTGAAGATTTAAGCATATGAAGGCAAATGGTTCTCTTGGAGCGTGTTGTTCAATATGATATAGTTCTCATGAATCAGCTACCCACGAAATAAAAATGGAGTTTATGTGTTGAATTTTAAGTATTCTTTTTCCCCAAAGTAATTTTCTGAAATAGTACAAACATGTGACCAATTTATTAAAGAATCATAAATAAAAAACTGAATGAATGTCTAAGGAAGGATTAGGGTTGTACTCTCTGATGTCTAAGGAAGGATTAGGGTTGTACTCTCTGTCTGGCTTTCCTCTCACCTTGGTCGTTGATGGTCTCTGTATGCTCTTTAGTAGGTGGGAGGAGAGGGTCTCATCTATCATGGCCGTATTTACTAGGAAGAGAGGATTTTAAAGTGGCCCATATCTGGTACACAGATGATGCCATATTGATTTTAATTTTAGGGCCCAGGGTTTGAATAATGTCAGATACTCTTATATATTTCTGAGTTTGTCTCGAGCCCTAAGGTTCAGCTGTTTAAGTGCAAGTTAGCTGGGATTAGCGTAGAGCATCATATAGTTACTCTTTGTGTTCAATCTAGTGCATTTAAGTTTATGTGTTAAGCCCCAACATCTTTTTTGTGATTCAGCTTAAAAGCTCCGCATACCAAATTTATTGTGCCATATTATGTTGGTCACGAGGATGTATGGAACTTTTAGATTACTTATTGTTCTATTTGGCAGGTCATGTCTTGATGAAAACAAGGCCTTTTTGACTACTGCTGACTCAGCCATTAAGTTACTTCCTGAGGCAACAAAGCCTGTAATTGGGTGGAAAGGTCTCGAGTATAAAGCTGCCTTTCCTTTGTTGAAACCACCTGGAGCCAATTTCTATCCCCCTGATATGGATAAACTGGTATAGGGTGAAATTGTTATGAGATATAAAAAATGATTATTTATCTTAAAGTATTCCTCAAAAATGCTATGTCTTCTATGACATCCACTTTTAACAATCCTTTCGTACATTGCATCATTTATATGTTTTTCATCTCGACATGAAAACTCATAGTTTCCTTTCTTTTATAGGAGTTTGAATTATGGCAGAAAGGACTTGCGGCAGATGAGAGACGAGATGCATCAGGCTTTTTCAATGTCATTAAAAGGCACAGCGAACTCATGTTGAATTCTTCCCATTCCAAGCGTACAGCTGATAGTGAGCATCCTGCTGATGATCTCTACATCGTCCCTTACTCCCATGAATATAGATGTTTACTTGAAAAAGCTGCTAAATTATTGCATAGAGCTGGAGATTTGACCAGTTCTCCTAGGTATCATGACTTGCTTTCTGGCTATGGTTCAGTTTTTAAGATATGATCGATTGAGGTTTTAATGGTCATTTATTCTTGTAGTTTGAAGAGACTGCTGCACACTAAGGGTGATGCGTTCCTTTCAAATGACTACTATGACTCGGACATAGCCTGGATGGACTTGGTTTGTTCCTGTAAATTTTCTTTTGAATAATATGTGATGAAGTTATTTGGTGATATGTTGTCTTCATTTCAAAGCAGTTAGTATATGAATTATATCTAGTTTATTTACGGAGAGATCATCTTTTTGAACGTTGCTTTGAGTGAGTTACTATGTTACTACCAGAATGTTACGATGGAGGTTAATTAGCTGTTGTGAAAATGCCCGTTAGCTGTCTCACATTCGGTTCTAGGACTACAATAGTGGTGAACCTAACTCTTCATTAAAAATAGGATCATTACAAAAAGCTCAAAACAGATGTGTATATTTTGGAAGCTATCTCAATGAGAGAAAATCAGGTGCACGGTGTAATAAACGATATAACCTTAATGTAGTTGTAATGCCAATAAAGGGAGGGAGGTTTTCACAATCTTCTTTTTGCTTAGAACAATGGTCTGACTTCTATATTTTAAATTGAGAAGATGGAAATAGGCCAAATGGCTCGCAGATCCGCTATTCCTCGTCCAGTACTGCTGATTGTGTCCAAGGGGCAAACCCAGACGTTTTTTGCAAGGGGGTCAAAGTTTATTCTATATATGTCTTAAATTATAATCACTAATTTATTTGTTTTTTCATAAAAAAATATGATGCTTAATACTTGTAGGAGTAAATTGAATTAAAATAATTCTGAATAAAATAAGCATACAAACTTAAAATTAGTTGTGGAATGAGCACTTTTTGACTAAGAATATCTGGATGGGGTAAACATTCGTCCACATTACAACTACTTTCACATAGAAAGGGGTTCGAAAAATCTATTAATGAAAAAGTAGTGCATTATTGTGGGAAGATTATATGTTTACAGTGATAAACTGCAAATCCTTAGAAGTTAAAGGGGGTCTACTGACCCCTTTCCCAGCAATGTGGCTACACCACTGCAAACTTCTAAGACTAAATAACCGTGGTTGCTTGAGACAGTACTTATTCTAAACCTCTTTCAGTGAAGTGCCTTATATTGAGACTTGACACCCCTCCAGGCTGCTTCCATACCAGTTTACCTTTCCTTCAGTATTCCCTTATCTTTAATTTGCTTCATTTTAGTTTCAAACGAAGAATGTCGCTATTACTCTATAGCCCTGATGACGGAGCGAAATAAAGTTCTGGAGCGAACTTTTCTTGCACAGAAAGGTCTATTTTTCATTCTGCTAACATTCTCCTCCATTTATTGGTACCTAAATTCAATGAAACCACTATGAAATTCTGAACATTTTTTCTTATGGGTAAACTCCATGTGCACCACCTGGATTTGGTGTCCCTTGTTCTTCTAACAGATTTAGGCAATTTTGACTACTCCTAAGACAACGTCGTGAAAACTAGAGGTGCTAATATATTATTTTTGGGTATTACTGTGTCAAGGTCCTAGTCTTACTTGCTCCATTCATGTCACACATATAGTCTCAACTAAAAATTGCTATTTGTTCTGCGGTGGATGCACTGCCACCGGCAAATAATCCATGAAAACTCCACTTTACATCGAGCTCCATTAAGCTCCTGATCAAAATCAGAGACTTGAATCAGGTGAGCAAAATTTGGAAATATCATGGTGGCTGGGTTTAGGTCTCACACCTTGCTAGGCTCTGTCTTGGAGTCAGAAAAACCAAATTCCAAGCACAGCCCAGTGACCTGCAGCCGGAATATAGGTCCACTTAATTCAAGCCATTTCTTGAGTTGACTTAATTAGGTAAAGTGAAAACTGCATTACAAAGTTGATATATGTTTGTGTGATAGCGTGCTACATGATATTCCATTTTAAAGGTTTGGGTTTCTTAGTTGACTGAAAACAAAAGAAACTGAGGACCAGTTTGGTTGGTTAGTTTGTGGAATAAAGTTTGAACATTTTTTCAAAAACGTATTAACTCAGTTCTAAAAGCAATATTTCTCTCTCCTACATACTATTTTTACATACCCCTATACCTACCTTTTACATCATATCAAACATCACATCAACTCACAACTACTACCCCCTCTCTTTCTTTCTCCATCTCCATCAAACATCACATCAACTCACAACTACCATCCTCTCTTTCTCTCTCCATCTCTTCCAAACATCACATCAAGGGTAAAATAGGCTTTTTTTTTTCAAAACCAAAAACAACTAAACAAAAACAAAATCCTAAACTGAAACAAAAAATTTACAAAATACACCTTTCAAACGGATCCTGAATGACTAGGATTTTTGCTATCAGCTTTTGGAGGATTCTCCCAAGTTTGTGGTGCGAAATATGTGAAGATCTATGTGGGGAGGGGGGGGGGTGGTGGTGGAGTGGACTATCCTGTGTTTTATGGAGATTGTGAGAGGATTTAATTGTCCTGGAGGAAGAGGTTGAGATGGTAGTGCTAGTGCCAGGATACTGTATAGGAGTGGCATGGTTATGATGGTTAACACTTATAACATTCGTGAGCGGCCTCCCCTAAGGACGAACTTGCCTAGCAAGATGATCATTGCTGAAATACGAATGCATGCTGAGATGGATGTGTGGTGAAAGTAGAAAAGATAAAATTCATAATGAATAAATACATGAGACTGTGAAAGTCACTCCTATATTAAAGAAATATAGAGAGAATCACTTAAGATGGTTTGAACACGTACAATGTGGGCCTCTTAGTGCACCCGTCAAGCTAGGAGTAGGGGAAGACCAAAGCGAACATGGTCATTTGTAATATAAAGAGACACGAAGGATCGAGGCTTATATGGTAAGCTTGCATTCGGAAGTATTGATGACGGAAAAGGATTTATGTAGCCAACCCTGAGTGATTTGGAATAGACCTGAGTTGAGTTTTAGCAGCCTTCAAATATACCCCTTTTCCAAAGGGTTTAGGAATAGGAGCAGGAGGAGGGGGATGCATAGAGAGCTGAATAGGCTTGTATAAAGGACGAGAGTGATTTCTGTTTGAAAATTCTTTGAGATGGTTAACACCAATCTACCCTATCATTGGATATCACGTGTCAACATTCTGCACAACTCCTTAGAGTTATACATTTTCTGAGTTCACTCTTCAGTTTTTGCCCTAATAACCATCTGTGCAGGAAATTTATTCTACCTTCATGAGCATCAGGCATCCATTTTACCCGAAACAGGAGCAAAAAAAAAAAAAAAAAAAACTTTAGGGGAAACCATCTACTATTGTATTTTCTATGCTTTGACATCGAAATTGCTGCTTAATTAAAATTTTGTAATTTGTGATGTTTACATTCTTTTTATTTTTTCCTAGGATTTTTCCTATAATACTTTATTAACATTGGGTTTTCATATCTTATTTCTTGAAACTATAAATCATCTTTCATGGGGGGAAAGAATTATCTAATAATGTATTCCTAGTATGGGCATAAGACCAAATATGGCATCTACGTGTAATGTCTTATCAATAGATGTGTAATTTGGAACCTGTGTCACACCAATCTTCATATTTGCTAACTTAATTCTGGTTTAAACTCCACGCATGACTCAAGTAAGAGCTAATTTAAATTATATTCTTGCTATGCCATTCTCTGAACAGCATCTACAGATACAATGCTTCCTAAGGGTTCATTTAGTCTAGTTATTACTCCCTCCGTCCCAGTGGAAGGGTTACACTTTTCTTTTTCGTCCGTCCCATTTGAAGGGTTACACTTCCTTTTTAGCCATCCCACTTGACTACATTACCCTTACTTTTCGCAAGGGATAAAATGGGTCACACATTTAAGGGATTTTATGGAAATGATCCCTTTCCAACCCATTAAGTCATCTCCGTGCCAAGTCAAAGTGTAACCCTTCCACTGGGACGGAGGGAGTAGTTGTTACTGTACTTGAATTGCAAGAACCTGTCTTTGTTGATTGATGCTTTAAGTTTATATTTCACAATACAAGCAGAGTATTTATAATATTCACTTCTGTTCCCAGGACTCTAAGGTGGATGTTACTATAGGCCCATACGAGACTTATGAAGATGCACTTTTTGGATACAAGGTATTAATTACATGGATGGCCTCCCTCTGAACTCTTGCTTAGCTGTCCACTTTTGAGTCAGTCTTGATGGTTGGATATATACTACGATATTGTTCTCAGACTGCTGTTTCCTCTATTTTATGAGTTAAAGCATGCAAAAAAGCAACGGAAGAACAAATTTTTTAAAATTACCCGCTGGACTTCATACGATCATGCAAATTTGCAATACTCAATAATAGTCTAGGGAAGATTTATTAGTACAATTGTTATGTATGTAGATGCTTGTGGTCCTAATTAAAAGGTCCGAGTGTTACATCTCACTTATTTGGGAGAAAAGCATTCCTAGTTGTGGCGTGGCATGGAAAGGAGTGACCACTGAGATGATGGCAAAAGTGAAGGCTAGATACGAGACTTTCTCAACTCATGGAAAGAAGGAAGGAGAAACGAATTCGGCCTCTCAAGGAAATCGACTGAAGAGTTGAGATTGTGTGAACAAACATAGGAGGTTAATAAGGAAAGTGAACATGGACAAAGTGTAAAGGGACTGAAGATTGCGTTCAATGTCCAAATTATCTTAAGAAGACAAGTTATCTTAGCTGGCTCATACAGAGACTCTAAAATCAGCTGATTGTGGTCGGTTACAAGATGTAACCGCGAGAAACAGTTTGAGAAGGGCCATGCATTGTCAAAAGATTCGATAGGGCTGTTGAAAACATTTATGAGAGCTGGGAACACATCGAAAAGCAGAGATTGTGGGGATATGAATGCAGTGACCTTAACGTAGGCAACACAGTAGCAGAACAATATTATGCACAGGTAAAACAGGAGACAGCACAATGGTGCTCTAAGTTAGTGGGTCATAGAAAAGACTCGAGTGAAGTATTAGGGAATTACTAAGGTGGTGTAAAAATATTGACACTTGAAATGTCAACTACCGGTGTAAGACGTCACCAACAATAGTAAGTAATAATGGTAGTGCTTTGATGGGATGGTTTAACGAGGAGCTCATTTGGAGTATCAACCACTACTTTTGGCGCATTAATCACCGAAATAATGATCTCCAATAATTAATCAATATGGCCTTAGAGGAAGTACCAATTCGACTTGTCTGGAGGAGGAACGTCATGATACATCAGCAAACAAGGGATAAGGCTTTTTGTTGAACCTTATTTGTTATTTTCAGATGCTCAAGCTTGCTCTTACAAGGGATTGAAATAATGGAATCCGGTTAGGATGTTACTGCAATAGCTATTGCACAAACCAATGAAACAAATACTGAGTTAGGATAGAGAATCGGAAGAAACTAGGTTTCCCTGCATTGGAAACAGAAAGCAACACTTTGTAGCGTACTAGAGATGGGGAATGAAATATTCTAAAAATTGATCTATTGTATTAGTTTTCAACATCTTTTTCGGCATTTTTCGTTCTCATGATCTAATAGATATACTACTTTTTCGAAAACCAAATGTCAATGTATTCTATTGTATAAGGGCCCTTAATATAGGCGAAAAGGTACTTCGTATCAGAGATATGATACTCAAAAATTACAAGAGACACCAACACCAAGACTACATTGTAAACTACAATAATACCCAAAATTAAAATCATATTTAAGTGACTCATTATTACTTATAGTAGAGTATGTATGATTAGCCTTTCACCTACCTGATGATAAATACTGACATTCTACCTTGGCTTATATGCCCCTCTTTGTACTCCACCACTCATGGGATGCCTAATTAGATATAAGGATCTTTAAGTCCATAATCCTTTCTAAGCTATGAACAATTTGTGCCCCTAGACAGTTTGATTGAGGTGAATTCAAATATAATTTGAATTGATGACATATTCTTGCCTAATAGGATGCAATTTTTTCTTATCATTTTGTCCTTTAAAGAATGTATTATTTAGAAAAATCTGATAGGTTTATTAGATTTTAGTCATTGAAACAAAATAATTTCGAGTTAGGCAGGTTGGCAGGAGTTATTAGGATCAAAGCTTTATTTATTAGCTTTTGATCATTGCTAATTGATATACTTGGTTGGGGCCACTGTCTAGCAGCTTAAGCTTCAAGATGAGTTGTTAACTTAACGTGCTATGAGAGCTCTAGTTTGGCAAGGTTGTGGGTTTTATTAGGATCAAAGCTGTATTTATTAGCTTTTGATCATTGCTAAGCTAGATATACATGGTTAGGGCCACTGTCTAGCAGCTTAAGCTTTAAGATGAGTTGTTAACTTAACATGCCATGAGAGCTCTTGTTTGGCAAGGTTGTGGGTTGAGGTAACCCCACTATCAGTTGTTACCCATAAAATTGTGCATGTGTTGCACCTTGTTTGGTTTGTGATGCTCATGATGAGGCCTCTTTGTTTATGTCTCCACATCTGAGCAGATCATAACTCAGAAGTGAGGGAGAGTATTATGCATGCTATACATTGTTGGGCTCTTCTCTAATAACTTAAGCATCCGGATTGAGTTGGTAACTTAGCAGTCATAAAAATCCAAAATAAGTGATTTTAGCCCTTATAGGCATGTATAGTCTCAGTCTGTGAGCCCTTGGTGTCAAACTAAAACTCAAGTACCTTATTTATCCAATAAGTTTTTCTTTCTGTAGCCTTTTGTACCTGTCTACGTAATTCACTAACATATAATAATGTGGCTTCTTATGTACATCCCTAACACAATTTCTATTAATTTGTTTGGTATTTCCGTCATACATTCATACTGTATTGATGCGGGTCGTATATATTCGTTGGAGAACTCCAATTCAGTAGTAGCTACTTTTATGGAATGATATTTTGATTACCAAAGAATCAATTGCCACAATAATGTACTTTCTCCTAGACTGTAAAAGATATTCTTTTTCTAGACAGTGGAAACTAAACAATTGTGTATTTAGTCCCTTAAGCAGGATATGGTTTAATAATTCAAATTGATTATACACATAAATGGACAAATGCAATTAAGAAGGAAACACTTACTATCTATGTCATTTGATTTCTCTTTTTGCTGATAAACTTCCTAAGTTGTGCCCTTAGGCAACATTTGAGGCATTTATTGGAGTTCGAGATGACAAAGCAACTGCTCAACTCAAACTTTTTGGTGATCATTTGCAGGTGATTTTCTTGGTTCATTATGAATCATTTTCAACCCATTTCAGCTTTTATTGCATTATATTAGTTTCTGACAAAGCAGACTATAGGTTTTGGAGCAAAATCTCCCAATGGATACTTGCTATAAATCAGAAGATGTTATTGCTGCTCCTATTCGTGTTGTCCAGCTTGTTTACAATTCAGGGGTGAGTCTCTGGGAACTGTATATGAACTTCTCTGGTCAACGTCTTTTTCTCCCTTTTGACTTTCCATACACAGTAGTAAATGTGATATGCCACTTGGTTTGTGCTGTCCTGAAATTTGGCCAGCTTCTGGAAGATCCCTCAACAAAGAAGAGTTTGCTATACCCAGACATCTCTGACCCATTGAGTGTCATATTTATTGTAGTTACTTGTCCTCCGGTTCTGTTGTTTGGTTATCTATGTTGGCAAGAATTTCTTGGGAATCAGGAAACCATCAAGGGTGTAAAAGCTTGAAAATATGTCCTATCAAGATAAGGACTTATGCTCAAGAAGCAGTATAAAGCCAATCTAAATGGGTTAAATCGCTATTTGTTCTCGGTTTTAAAACACCGTTTGTTCTCGGTCTTGCTCTATAGTGAAGTACTATGTATAGCAAAATAGACATTATTGTGGTGATGTTCCCTAATTTTTCAGAGAATTATCCTCGCTAGTAGGATTAGTAATAGTGCATGTCCTAATGGTGTAATGCAACGACTATATCTTTGCTTTATTATGTATATACCATAGTTACCGAGAACACCCATCTACCCTCGTCCTGCGTTCCAGATCCCACGTCCCGGAATTGGGGTCATTTGCGTCCCGGGTCCCTTGGGAACGCGACCTAATTCTCTAAAACCATGGAACCGGAAATAAAAGTGTATTGAGAAACATGTATATATATACATAGATGTATATATATCTTTGTATATATGTACTAATATGTATATACACACACATATATACATGTACATAAATATAGATGTATTTCTCTCTCTCTCCCTCTCTCTAGATATATATACATATTAAATATAGTGGCGACCCAAATTATTTCAAAGTTCACAACGTTCCCAATAAAAGCGTATTGAGTTCCCAAATAACGCACCAACTGATCCTACCCCCGCATACCCAAAATTGAGAGAGTTGCGTTCCTTGTTTCCGTGCCCGTCCCACGTTCCTGGTAACTATGGTATATACTTATTTAGGATATAATTTCATGGCTCATAATGTGCTCTCTTCATCATGTCATTGGTACTACTTGTGCAAGGAGACAAACATATTCATGAAGACAGAAAAGGTTCACTTCCACATCCTGTCAGACACATCATGGTCTATACCCACGTCAATTGAGGGAAATGTTGACCACTCCTCCCATTGTATTCTGGCATAGGAAATACAGAGATCAAGAGAAAAAAGAAGAAGGATAAACCAGATGTGTTTGCATTGTTGGTGGTGTTGAAATGCACTTCTTGGATGAGGGCAGTTTATAACATCAGTCAGATAAAAGTTTCAGTGCATAAGCAAATATTCAAATATTCAGTTGAAAGCATGTTCAAGTCAGTTTACATTAATTTCTTCATAATATTCTTGAAGAGCAGGAAATTGGTTCCACTCACACCAACATTCCTGGAAACATATGAGTGAATTTTGTTCTTGTGCAGGATGTAAAGGGTCCTCAAACTGTTGCATTTAATCTCCCAAACGATGAGCTTATTGTAAAAGATCGAGGAACGTCAATGGTCATGCTTAAAAATGTGTCGGAGGCCAAGTACAATTCTTTTCTTTTCTTTGAGCTGTGCTGTGTTGTAATATCAAAATTAGCATATCTTTTCTTATAGGTCTTAGTTTCAGATATTGGCCAAAGTATTTGTGAATTGAGTTGGTAAATGATTAATACCAACTTCTCTAGGTTCAAGCTTATTCTTCAGCCTATAGCTGATGTTTGCATAGCAAAGGACCAGCGGGAATTAGTGGACTTTGACTCTTTTTTCACTCATACAATTTGCCATGAGTGCTGTCATGGAATCGGGCCGCATACCATAACACTTCCAAGTGGTCAGAAGTCTACAGTGAGATTGGTCAGCTTGCTCATCATATTGATGCTCTTTTTCCCATATTGTTTTGGTTGTCATGCACAAGTTTTTCACTTTTAACAAATTATGTCTTTCCATCGGGTCGCACAGGAGTTGCAAGAGTTGCACTCGGCTCTGGAAGAAGCCAAAGCTGACATTGTTGGCCTTTGGGCCCTGAAATTTCTAATTATGAAGGTTTGTGTGATGGTGTGTGCATATTGTTATTGCTAGAGCTAATGTGTGAATCATTCGTTAGTGTCACTGTGTCTCCAGATATATGGTTGTTCTATCTGTGATTTTAGAACATGCATGGTGATGTTTTATTCTCTGGTTATGCTGTTTACTGAATGATCCCTCGTTAAATAGTGTTTACTGGAAGAGCTGTTGTGGTGACTAAATGCAAAATTTATGATGGTAATCTTTTGTTGGGTGGTCTTTGTGCCCTAAAATTTCTATTTGGCATGGTTGGTACATATATACATAACTAAGTGTCGCTATGCTAGATTTATGTGTGAAATGCTCCTAATCTGAATTGGTGTTACCATGTCAACATATTATGGTTGTTCTTTTTATGATCTTAGACAATGCAAGGTGATCTTTAGTTCCCTGGTTTATTCTGCTTCATATGGTTTATTCGATGATACCAATTATGAAAGTAAAATGCTCTTTACTAAAACGAGTTATTGGGGTGTAACTGGATAGTTGTTCTAGTAACCTAGAACCTCGATACATACTTCACTACGTTCACTTAAAAAATCTTAGTGGAGCAAAATTTGTTGTGTATTTATTATTATGGTTTTTGAAAACTGCAAACCATCTCTCACGGATTTTTTGGAAAACTTTCAAATTCTATTGGAGCAAAATTTTTGTCAGAAAAGAATTTTTTCACCAATATTTGATATTAATACAAAGCTGCGATTTTGTCATGAACTCTCCAAAAATCTAATGATGAGATGCAGGGGTATTAATCGCCCTTAAGAGCTGATCCCTCTAGCTCCATCACCGGCCGCAAATCGTTGCCGGAAAGTCATAAACGGCGGCGAAAAGTCTCGGGCCGAACGGCTCAATGCCGAACTCTTTCGATTCGCTTTAACGCCTAAAACTTAAATTTCTTTTCTGAAATTGATAAAGGGGTTTTGACCCCCATGAAAAACCGATTAAATCGGTGTAAAGACCACCGTCAACGGTGACCGGAGGTGAGAGCTACGGCCGGCAACCCGACCGGCGTGGCGGCGCGCCCGGTTCCCGCATTCGGGTTGAAGACCTTACCCTTTTCTAGAGAACCCTACCCGGCCGGTCCTACCCCGCACCGCTACCCGCCCCAGTCGCTCAGATCCGGGTCCCAATCCGCGTTGATCCGGCCCACCTCCCTGCGCCCGCTCCCGGTCCGTCCGCCTATGCTGGGCCATGCCCAGTGGGCTGCGCCTTCTGGGCACACAGACCCTGGGCCATTCCCCTTTGCTTGGGCCGCGCCTTCTTGGGCTGCTTGATCGTTTTTTTTATTATGGGCTGTGGACTGTTTTGAGCTGCTATAGTTTCTGAACTCTGACTCGGCCTCCTTTTTCATAAATGGACCTCTGATTTGGGCCACATATTCAGAACATCGAACATTTTTTTTCTAAAAACAGTTTTTGCAACATTATTAAAACTGTTTCTTTGAGCCATTTAAATTCTAATATTTTCAATTAATTATTTGGGCTTTATCGAAAATTTATTTTCCTTGACTCTTTAATACTTGCCATTAAATTAATTTTATTAATTTATTTGTTGCGAGTTCAATTGAAAATTATTTTTCGCCAAGTGATTTTTTTTATTAAACTCAAAATTATCTTGATATATGGGCTATCCGCTATTATTTTGTGATTAAATTCAACCAAATTAATCATGCTTGAGATATTTTCTCCCTCATCATTATTTAATGGTAGGCATTAAATTTATTTGCAAGCTTTATTTCATGAGGTTTATTTTAAGCTTGCTTGAGAATTATGTGGCATATTATTTTAATTCTCGCATGATTTATGGTTGATTGCCCATATTACATCTATATAGCATTTGCTTTTAATTATTGATTACGCACGAAATACTATAGCATTAAATTTGCTATATATATATATATATATATATTTGAATCCCATGTTTTTATTGCGATCAATATTCATGCTATATGTTGATATGAGAACCGATTATTCATCTCTGTATTAGAGATTAATGCTCATACCGGTGTATTAGAGATTAAGGCTCATACCTGTGTATTAGAAGCTAAAAGCTCGTACACCTATTTGAACCTGAAGTTCAAATATAAGAAGAAATTTAAGTTTCTCCCGAACAAAGTAAGACATAATTCATTACTTATTTGCTCTATTCACTCTTAAGTGAGACATTATGACATCATATCACTATGTGATTGCGTTTAAATGTAAGTCAATCGATGCATAATTTTGAGAAATGATCAAAAATTTATACCTTCCTATACAGTGTACTCCAGAAGTAGTACACGAAACAGAACTGTTTATCATTCTGTAAAGTTGATGTTAGATTTTGATTACGGTTTTTCTTGTAATATTTTCTCATTGTATTACATTGAACAATTGCTTATGTAAGGGGCTTCAACTTCCAAAGTTGTACTTTCTTTTTCTTTCTGGTGAGAAAATATTGTATCTTGTATAATCATTGGGCATAAGCTTCCAAGTTATAAATCGTAAATTTTAGGAATATGTCAACATTATAAATAGCTTCATGCTATCAATATCGAGAGAGCGACCAAACGTCAGCCACTCGAAAATGAAGAGTATAAATAATTACGTAAATC
>JAOWAN010000005.1:13751090-13768790 GCA_028566635.1 Lobelia cardinalis
GTTTTTACACGGAAGGTTTTAACGAGGCAACACGTAGTGCACAATGATTGCTCAACTAGAAATATCCAAGGGGGAGTATTGTAAACATATTATAGTTGGATGTCTATTTATAATAGACTCCATAGTAAAGGATTTATTGTGTAATTTGAAACCCTTGGGCTCCCTATTTATTGATTGGGATTCCCCCATCAGATAAATGAGAATACGGCTCCACTCTCTCCCCTAAATTTTGTATTCTTTATTTCACGTCTTTCTCCCTACGATTTATAGAGTAAATGTAATTTTTTTGCTTTTGCCTTGATATATAATTATTGCTTTCTAAATCAGTTAGAGTTTTGCAAGTGGCCAGTAGATGTGTTTATCAGGGTCCAACCGCAATGCATCCATGCATAAGAAATAGAGAAGACAATATGGAAAAATAGAAGACCTTTACTTTGGCCATTGATCTCTATGAAGTCCCTTCAATTAAGTTTTGTTTCACTAATATTTAAACTGTAATGAGGTACTAGAACTATGTGGTTACATAAGTTAGTTCGTAGGTGAGAGTAGCACTAGATAACTTATTTTTGTGTTTTCTTCTAAAAGAGATTCAGATGATGTTATAAACGCGAGTCTCTCGTTTTTTCAGGAGTACAGACTACTTCATTACACACTGTTTGGCCTGGGAAATTTATTACGAAACGTAGTTGTTCTTCATTAAGAGGATCTACAGTTTGTTTAGTTTCAGGTCCTTCTGAGATGCTAATTCTGGTTTGGCCAGTTTGTTTTGAGCTGTAGATGGACATAAGCCAAAAGAATGTAGCTGAATCTGCTAGGCTTTTCTCATATTTTTAGTAGAATTGATGAAGGTGTTACACGAGAAAATTGTACAGGCTTATGGTCCAAGGTCCTGAAGTGTACATGAAAATGACATGAATTTGGTCAATCAGCTTGAGCGGTAACAACTCTAGATTCTTAAAATATCCATCCGATCGACGCAAAGAGTCATACTTTGGACTTTATGTCAACTCCATTACAGTTTGACCAGAGATTTACTTGAACGCACTTTTTATCATGAAGTTGCAAAAACTAATTCATAGTACTTTTCATGCAGTTTTTAATGAGTGAAATTTACCGAAAATGTGATACAGAAAGGGACAAATATTGATTCATGCTATGGCTAAGGTTTTTAGTTGTCCTCCAACCTCTTTCAGTTATAGGCTACTAATTTGGCCCATCCCTCCATGCAACTCTTTCACTCTTTCAAGAATAAAAATATCTGTGTTTAGGCCTTGTGAGCAGAAACACATTCATAGAGTATCCAGAACATTTGCCGCATATCTCCAGCTTTTTATAGTGTAGGTGAGCCTGGGAAGAAACATCCTATCATGCCTTAAGTGTATCAATGTTCTGTAGAAGTATTTGATACTGCTATTGGTTCATGGAATCGATCTAGGTCAAATGTCATGTATCATTTTTGTTCGAAATTGTTACGTGGTGCTTATTGTACATCGGTGAACTTTTCATCAACATAAGGTACTATATTTAAACCTATTTCTTATTGGTGACAGGACTTACTTCCAAGTAGTCTGATCAAGTCGATGTATGTTTCTTTCCTAGCGGGATGCTTCCGATCTGTTCGTTTTGGATTAGAAGAAGCTCATGGGTAATTCATCTGATCTTTCTGTTTCCATTTTTCATCTTCTGTTCTTTAGTCCATCTCAACGCAATTGCATTTCACGATATATTTTCAGGAAAGGGCAGGCACTGCAGTTTAATTGGTTGTTCGAGAAAGGAGCCTTTGTTTTGCATGCTGATGAAACATTCTCTGTGGACTTCGATAAGGTACTTGATAAGAAATCTTCAAGTGTTTCCCTTTATTTCATGTTATTTATGTAAAACTGCATAGTTAGTGCAAAGTGTTTTACCTCCATTTTTTTTCCTGGTAGGTTGAAGGTGCTGTTGAAAGCTTAAGTAGGGAAGTACTTACAGTACAGGCCAAAGGGGACAAAGAAGCAGCCCAAAACCTTCTTCAGAAATATTGTGAAATGACACCACCACTGAAAATTGCATTGGAAAAGTTGGAAAGAGTTCAGGTACTGAGAACATACTATTGTTGGTATTCCTTAATTTTGTTTTTGATTGTTTTCGTTACTGAGTTAAGCGTATCTGTTGAACTTAATGTACCTTGCTCTTACAAGGGGTCTGGTTTGTTAGTTGACTCTCCCTCGTCTATGTGGTTTAACTTGATAATTGAATTTGCTGTCAACCCATGCTAGTACATGGTACTATGTGTTGGGCTACTTAGAAAGCACATAAAAAAAAGAAAAAAAAGTAGGGCTGCTGAATGATCCGAGCCACGAACTCGATGGAGTTCAAACATAATATTTTAGCTCTTTTATTATCGAGTTTATCCCGTTCGACTCGTTTGTTCGATAAGAACTCGTTGGCCATCGACTCAAATCGATTGCGACCCAATTGTTTGGTAAGGAAGAGAATATTTATAATTTATTTTTGAATGATCATTTTCTAACCGGAGTTCGAAATATTCCCCCGTCTCAACTATATTGGTCACAAGACAAAAATACGAAAATTAAGAATGTTATCAAATGCGACAACTTTCAATGTAAAGAAATTTAGTTTTCCCCATTATTCCGCTTCATTTAATGAATTGATTTGTAATTAATCACCAATTGATAGTGTAAATATGAAACTTGGTTGAGGGTAAAATTGGAATGAAGGGACCATCATGAATTTTGGAAAGTGGCCAATATATTTTGAGACATCTAAAAAAGGAAAAGTGACCAATATAATCGAGACGGAGGGAGCCTCAGACTGGAATCTAACAGTACTAAAGATGCTTATACATGTAAAGTAATGAGTTCAACTAGTGCATCTACATTTACTTATCTGCTAAATGATATTTTTTTTTCATGGTTTACAGGTTGCAGTTGACATAGCTCCACAATTCCCAATTGCTGATGAACTTTTGCAGCATTTATGAAAAGTAAAGGTTTTTTTTTTTTTCTTTCTATTTTGATACTAGGATCATCACAATATTGTGGGAAGGGGGGGATGATTTGAACCCTAACTCTTACCAATTGGCTGGGACAGTGGATTTCCTGTCACTGCGATGGCCGGCCCCCTTAGGGGCTAAGTTCAGTTGTATTAGCTATACTCTCAACACCTCCCCCTCCCCCATCCCCATCTCCGCCCTTTTTTTCCGGTAGTGGGGGAGGGGAGGAGAGAGATATTGGAACTCAATTCACATATAGAGCAAAACGAAAATAACAGTTGTAATAATATTGATGTACTGATGCTTGAATGATGTTTATTGCTTCCGGTAACTGAAACAGAAGCATGTCAGCCATCTGAAATCCTTTCATTTGGTCTCAATAATTGTTAAGACTATTTGTAGAGATAAATTGGGAAGGGATTGATAAATCATATGCCCATCAGGCCCTAGTTGTTCACTTTTGAGTTAAGAGGTTCATTGATTTTCAAGAAAAAGTATAACCTTGAGATGATATATTCAGATCTTTTGCAATTTTGCATATATATATATATATATATATATATATATATATATATATATATATATATATATTTTTTTTTTGTTTCCAACTCAGATGAAGAGTTATAACTTTGATCAGACATGGATATTAATAATTGAGTTGAAAAGAGTAATTTTCATAAAATTTCTTCAATGTATGATTCATATTTATTCATTTAAAGTAAGGTTATTATGATCAAGTGAAATAATTAAAAAAAATGTAGATTTATTTAATTGAAGGGGTGAAAAATAAAAAGGATAAAATATAATCGTGTTCTCTTTTATTTAATTGAATAAAAACAATGAAAAAAATTTAACTTTTTCTTTTCATTTCATTTTTCTTCCCAAAGGAAAACTTTATCATTTTTTTTTAGAGCAAATAAAAACAAATACATCCCTTTAACTTCTTTTCCTCCTTTTCTCACCCTTCCAAGTCCCCCCAACCCAACGCAACATAACTAACCGTTAAAAAAAAAGATATTTTCCCTCCGATAGTAACCGCTTCCATAGGATCCAAATCAATCAAATCCGACCCGATTTCTCCTTTATCCCACCCCTACACCTACACTTCAATCGATCGTCAATTGGAGGGCGTAACTCCGTCCGGCGTAAATTTCCGGCTGTGGTTACCTAAAATTAGTATTTCACAAATTTCAGTTTTGCCTATCATAATAGGGTCCTAAATAATCATGACGATTTCGGATGACGAAGATGAAAGCCTCGCCCAGTTCCTTGAATCCGAGGTTTTATCTGAGAATTCCGATCAGGTAATTTTCGAAATTTAATCAATTTTCTTCCGAACTGCGGATCGGAAAGTAATTTTTTATTGTATTTTTCTTCAGGAGGCGAAGTCGGAAAAAGAGGTAGGAGAGGCAGAGGAGGAGGCAGCGACGCGCAAGAGGCAGCGCGTGGAGGGGGATGCGCGGGACGCAGTCGTTTCTCGGAATTCGAGGAGGATAGAAGGTGGTGGGTGTTTCGGTAGGGTTCCTCCGGAGCTCTTTCCTCACATCCTTAAATTCCTCTCATCCGAGGTACTGTACTGCCATTTACTGGTTTATTATTTGTTTGTTTTTATGTTTTGGAATGAAGCAGTTTTTTTTTTTTTTTTTTTTTTTTTTGTGAATTTTTGAGGTGATTGAGGGGAACTTTGTTTATGATTTTAAAATATTGCAGGATCTTGTTTCGTGCTCTTTGGTCTGCAGATTTCTCAACTTTGTTGCCGCTGATGAGTCCTTGTGGCGTCGCCTGTGAGTACTTTGTTGAATTACATTCTGGGGCTGAGATGGAATAACTTTGTTATTTAGTTATAAATATGCTATTGCTTTTGGTGTTTAATTAAAAGTACAGGACACAATGAAAAACGGAACCTTTTGTTAATACTATATCTCCTTACTATTTAAAAAGAAATGAAAAATGTGGTACTCCTACAAGACTTGAGATAATAGAACCTGACCGCTTCCCCTCACACACCCACAAATGCAAAAGTTTGAATATGAAAATTCTAGCATTGTGAAAGCAGATGTTTGTTTTAAGGGTGAGCAAGATTATATTGATGTAGGTATAATGTGTTGATATCAGAATTAGCTGCCTTGAAGCCATAAAAAGTTGCTTTTTATTTATTTTACGCAGTGGGTTTTGCTTGTCGTGGATAATGTGCAATGCGCTGTTTTTGTCCACACTTAATATTCTATTATTAATACCCTACCTGTGTGCTACATTGATAGTCAAGTATCTTAATTGGATGAACAAAAGATATCTCAGATATTTCTAGTTGGAGTTTTTATTTTTTCAGTACATACCTATAATAATGTTTTGGCTCATGGGCTGCATTATATGTCAAATTAGTTACACATTCTTTTGTTAACCTTTAGAAAACCCGAACTGATCAAATTGGCTTGCGAATATGAACGGATGGTTGAGTTCTTTTCAAACTTTATATGCCTTGTTTAACTGATCAATGCATGATGTGGGTGTCTGTGATTCAGTTAGGTGCAATCATTTATTCGCCTCGTGAAAATGTACTCTCAGAAATATTCTTGTACTTATGATTGCTTGTTTAGGTATTCTATGAGATGGGGTCTTCTATCGCCTACCAAAAAGGTGCGGGATTGTGCTTGGAAAAAGCTCTACATTCAGGTATGTCTAAAGTAGAATTGAAAATTGCATGTATCACCATCACCATTATAACTACTCATTCCAATCTTGAATAACTGTACACTTTGAATTGACACATTATGTTAGGAAGGTTGTTTGACTCTAATAAAGGTATAAAACCAGTGGTTAATAGGCAATTTGTGGATGCAAATCTTCCTTCATTTACCCATCAAGAAAGGCGATGCGTTTATATTTGGTCACCCCAAAACGGAATGGAGGACACTTGTTTAAGATTGGAGGGAGTATTACTATATTTGAAGGATTAGGGTTTGGAACAGGTTGCTTATAAATATGAAGACAGTCAGTTAATATCGTGTATGACACAAAACAATTGAGTTTTTGAATCATTTCACAGGACAACTGAATATATTGAAGCCCTTGTGATTGTTTTTTTATTTACACTGTAGGTTTACCAAAATTATTTTCTTCCACGTATGCTTACAAAAAAGAATTCCTTGTTGTAGCGTGATGAAGAGGACATGGTTGAGTTTGTTAGAGATTGTCCAAAAGAGTTCAAAGAGTACTACATTCAAATGCAAGTAGCAAAGAGAAGTCAAGCACCTCTTCCTTCACAGGTTAGTGAGAATTACTATTTGCAGATGTCTTTTTGTGTTTATTCTGTCATTTGTATTTTTTTTTTCTTCTTATTTTGCTTTCCGTCACCTTTTAAGTGTCCTGTTTCTCAAAAGTTGGGAGTGCTTTTTGAAGAAACAAGACACTTAAAAGGAAACGGAGGGAGTGTTTTTTTAACCATCAACGATACTTATTTGTACTCTTAAACTATATTAATTTCAAATCGAAACCTATAAGGTGTTCTATTTCTTCTCAGAATGATGGTTAAATTTTACAAATATTGCATGAAAACCCATGGTTTTGCATTTTATTTTGGATAAAAGAAGACTAAATATTTAAAAAAAAAAAAAATTCAAAAAGTTAAGTGGGGAAATTAACCTCCATTGCACATGGGTGGCTTTGCCACTACATGCATGCACAATGTTGAAAAAGATATTTATTCTTGATTCCTCTCATATTCATAAGCTCAAGGATGTAGATAATTTGTTGTTAACGCATGTTAGCTTGATAAACATAGTTGGGTTCCTATCTAACAATTTAAGCATTTAGATGAGTTAGTAACGTAACATTGTACTAGAGCTCTGGTATGGCAAGGTCTTGGGTTCAAGTCACCCCGCTTGCATTTGTTGCCTGTATTAATTAGAACTTGTGAGTGCACAGTGTTGGAACCCTGATTGGTTTGCGATGCCCCATTGAGGCATCTTTATTTGATTCTCCACGTTTGAGCAAGTCACATGCAAGGGGGAGTGTTAGCTTTACATACATAGTTAGGTCCCCATCTAACAATTTAAGCTTTTAGTCTGGTAACTTAAAATGACGTTTTTGTCTT
Source organism: Lobelia cardinalis (assembly GCA_028566635.1). Taxonomy (NCBI): domain Eukaryota; kingdom Viridiplantae; phylum Streptophyta; class Magnoliopsida; order Asterales; family Campanulaceae; genus Lobelia; species Lobelia cardinalis. The sequence continues at coordinate 13,758,179 of JAOWAN010000005.1, forward strand.
CCCTTTTTCTCTGGTAAAGGTGTTGCTCTTCTAAGCTAATGGTGGGATGCTTATTATTATTATTATTATTATTTTTTTATCATTTTACCCTCTTCTTATCATTTTGTTCAAGGAATATATATAAAAGATTTCATAACATTAGCTGTTTTATATTCTCTTGTTCAAAACTTCCCTAAGAATTGAGTTTTTTAGTTTTTGGGGTAAAGTTATGAACGGCCAGTTTTATTTGTATGTTGTAGCGCACCATCATGCATCTATGTTCTTCTGCAAGCTCATATGCGTGGAGCAATCTGGATGTATGTTGTGGGTGCAGAACAACAATTTTGTTTATTAGTCACTAAACCTCAAATGTTGGACCTTCTTATACTTACCTTGGGCACCATTTTTTTTTATTGAATTGTCCTTCAGTTGGTTTACCAACAAAAAGGAAAAAAAAAAAGGAAAAAGAAGAAAATAATTTATTATTAAGTTGACCAGATGTACGATGAAGTCGTGTGCCCTTCTATTTTCATGATGGAGGTGCCTTAATCATTTATTTTATGGCTTATACATGTGAAGCTGAAGGATGATACACTAATTCTTGACAAGACTGTTGCTGATCAAGTGTCCATTTGGAAGAATAGCAAGGGCCTCACTGATAAGGTGTTCTTGGATCATAACTGTTCGGGGGAAACTTGTTCATATTTTCAAATTGGAGATGTTTTTGTTTGTGAAAATACTGGTCATGTTCATGGTATGTTTGGGTCATGGCTATTAAACTGGGTTACTTCTTTTATTAACTTGCATATTACATTAACACGTTTGGTGATGAAATTGGAGACTAACTAGTTTTCTTCTTTTGCATGCGCAGTGTGTGATGATACTTGCAAGGATGTTATTCTGGATCCTGCAAATGAGCTCTTGGTTTGTACAATATCTGGGCACTGTTTTGATCGTTTGCTGTCACCATCTGAAATTGAGCCAGACGTTGTAAGTAGTTTTCCTGTATCTTACCTTACTTTGCATTATATCGACTAGTTGTCTCTTTTATTGGATTCCACTTATTTTTCATGAATAATATAGGCTTCGGTTAAAGCCTATTGTCGTCATTGCTCTTCCATTTGATTTGCATATTCCATAAGTTGAACAGCATCGGTTGGATTATCTTTCTTCTCAATCAGGAGTCAGTGTTATGTTTCATCAAAACAAAAATTTTTGTTGGGCTTTATTGAGGATGAAGAAATATTTTTTCGTGAGGCTGTCTAAAAGCAAATTTGTACACTAATTTGGATGAATCTGTTCACAGTGATTAATCCCATATTATTAGTTCTAGAGATACCCACGAATGCACTCTTTGTGCAAGCTGCATTTCATCTATCATTTTGGATCGTTACTGGCTCATGAGAAGATATTTACAATGTTTCAATGTCCCACTAGTGACTATCAGTAAATAACTTGATGCAACGTTTTCTTTTCTTGATCATCTTCATGTTTTAGTTCCCTAAATGTGTATTCTTGTAGAAAGTGTTTTTGTCAGTGTCGCTACTTCCTTGCATATAGTCTGTTAATTTAATGTGCAAAGAAAGAAAGAAATTTCAAAATGGATCCGATTTGTTGGGCTAGTTGGGGCGTTGCAGTTTAGATTACAAAAAACCACCTCATAACTGCACCATTTAGAAAGAGTAATGTGCAATTGATGCTAAAGCTGGAAGGTGAGAATAAAAGAAATGTGAATGGAGATGATAAAAAAGGTTGATACCCTGTGTTTTACAGAGGACTAGGTTCCCTATAATGACCATGATAGTGAGCCAAAAAAATTTAATAGATGAAGGATTTTCAAACTTACTCGATGATATAAGTTGAATTTGCAATGAAAGTTCATATTGTCATCATGTCCTACTATGGTAAGTGCTGCATATTCCATCATCACTTGGGTGTTACAGGTTCTTGACTCCATAAGAACATTGCACCTGATGATATGTATATATATATATGTGTGTGTGTGTGTGTGTGTGTGTGTCCGATATGCCAAGAGTATCCTGGCAAACTGTAATTTCTCTCATTGTTACATGTTATCATGGTGGGTCACATGTCATTTGTTTCCTAGAAGCACAGAAGTTCACGAGATTGATAAATTGTATCAAGCTAGGAAAGGCTTTTAGATGGTTGATTTTGGAGACGATGTTTGTCTTTCCTACTTAAGTGTTTGAGGCATTTTTTATTTAGATTAGATACTCAAGTTTCTTTTCGTTGGTCGTTAGGAACAGCAGCAAGGTGGTGGTGCGGATGAAGCAGAGCCATTTATGGGGTCTGGCCGTTTTGGTAAAATTTCATTCATTTCTAGCATCAGTAAAATATATTTATCTGAGTATAGATCTCATTTCATTTATCTTCTATGGTTGTGCCGCAGCACGAGCATATATATTGGGATATAACTGTGACGATGAGAAGGAGCTCGAAGCTACTTTGAGGTTTTGCTGAAGCTGTTATCGTCTCTGCTTTATAGTGGATACTGATTCTGGAATGGTGGTAGGTTGATGTATCAAGTTTTAATCATTCGAAAGTTGACCTCCGAATAATTCTCCTAGCGGGCGCAAACAATGTACTGAACTCACATAATCTCACACTTTATTGTTAAAGACATATTTTCATAACACTCATCCCCTTACTTCTTGATGCTGGCGATCGTATATTGGGCCAAAACACTTTAAGCTCCACTGGCACCCTTTAAGCGATATTATGGTTAATAAAATCCATGCATGAGGACGGTAAATGATGAACTTAGGTTTCTGTGAAACTCCGTCGAGGGGGTGATCTTTATCTCAATTCTTGTGTCACGTTGATTGGTGGAATCATAATGGATTCCTGTGTGCAAATTTGTGATGATTCTCTGTAGAATTCGTCCCTTCATTGGTTTGCAATGAATCCATTACGTTTCACTACTAACCATTGCAAAACTTAGAAAACACAAATTATCAAAAGCAATCCAAAGATCAGATTTCCAAAGCATAGAAAAGTATAATTGGTTGGGAAGTTTGATTATCAACATTGCAGAACCGTTAAAACTTCATTCCCATGATGATGATCGCTTCTGTGGTGGCACTGATGAAGAATGGAAATGGTATACTTCTGGTAATTGGAAGTTTAATAATGCATAATGCAAAATTTTACTAGTCATTAACCCACTTCTAGGGGTGTAAGTTCTAACCGCCTTAACCGACGACCAAATCGAACCGAATCAAATCGATTAGTTTGGTTTAGTTTGGTTCGGTTACGATTCGAGAAATTTTCAAATCGCACGGTTCGATTCGGTTTGCGGTTTTGACACCTCAAATCGAACCAAATCAAACCGAACCGATATTTAATGTATATGTATATTTTCATATAAACTCCTCATATTTTTTATATATACCCCTTTTAATTTTATATATAAAATAGAATAATAATTATATTCTAACTTAAACTTAATTGTATTATGATGAACTTATAAATTTTATAATTTTTAAGTTGTATTGTGCTACATATTATGTAAATAAACAATATAATTGCGTAGTTTTTCAATTTTTATTATGATCATATGCTATTAATGTTAAAAATATATTTTTTTAGTTTTTTTGTTATAAATCTTAAGTTATATTTAGTTTTTTTTTTCAAAATTACAAGATTATTTTTAAATCGATAAACCGAACCAACCCGAACCGCGATTTATCGGTTCAATTTAGGTTTGAAATTTTTCAAACCAATAGGATGCGGTTCAACTTACGATTTATACCCCAAACCAAACCGTTACACGCCTACACTTTGTTTCGGGGATATGCCCTTCTCATACCGTTTGAATGGTGAAGTTTTAATCTGATTTTTTTTCAGTAAAAAATATTTAAGAACATCATCTACAGTCAAATCATTCCTTTAATTAATATGTTCATTTCTCAACTAAATTTTCATAAATAGTGAATTCTTTCTTAAATTACTATTGATATATATATATTTGTATTAGTAAAGTTTGTTTATCATTATTATCCTAAATTATTCATTTTTAGCAAGTCTTACAATTAATTTCTTCATATGTCATTATATAAAACTCAATATTTCAGAAAAAAATATAAATTACGTGAAATAAATTTTACTTTGAATGTGAAATCACAAAATGAAATTAACTTTAGTTCAAACCGAATTAAATCGAATCATTGTAGTTTGATTTGATTTGATTTGATTTCATGATTCAATTTGTTTTTAATATTTATAAATCGATCACTGTTATACTCCTTTGACTTGTAAACGGATCAAATCGAACCATTTTCACCCCTAATGACCTTTAATATCTTTTATGGTAGAGCCAATCAAGCCTTTACGGGTATAGTGTAATGATTCGGTAACATGTCATTAACAATTTTGATGAGAAATTAACTATAGAAATTAATTACATTTGTGTAGACATATAAAATTAATGTACCACATTTATAATATTATTAGTTTGTTGATTAAATTACTTTTTCTCCCATAGTACTATGATTAGAAAATAATTTTTCATAAATAAAAGGGATGATTTTATCATTGGATTCTCCTGTTATAATGACAATGGTCCTTGGCTAATTGTAATTTTGTCATCTTGTTTTTTGAAATTTTCTTTTTGGTCTAACATCTATTCGATCAATTACTTTCTGCATTTTAATTTTTTTTTCATTTGATCTTTTTTGGTCAATTAAACTTAATTTTGATCCTAATTTTACACAATCTGCATGATATTATGACATTTTAAAAAATAATTATTGATTATTTATCTAGTAATATTTTAATAACAATTTTTTATAATTTTATAATATTAATAAAATTCCTGTAGATATTAATTAAAATTGCATTTAACTGACTAGAAAAGTCAAAGTGAGAAAATATTTTTGAAGGAAAAAGTACATCAAATCCAAACATTATTATATTTACTCAAGAAAGTTTATTTAAGTAAAAGAAAATACAAAATAAATAAAAATGAAGAAAAGGTTTGACTAAAGATTTCATTGCCTACACGCGTCAGGACCGCGTAAAGCGTAGACGCGTCATACGCGTATAATAAACGCATTGAATTATAAAAATATTTATTTTTTTAAAGAAAAAGAAAATTTATTGTGATCCTATCTTCTCGTAATGGCGTGCATGATGCATCTCTCTCTCTCTCTCTCTCTCTCTCTCTCTCTCTCTCTATATATATATATATATATATATATATCTACTCCCTCACCACCAATCTATGACTTATTACATTTTTCCGGGAACGACGAATTTGCTCACTCTTTCGAAAGGTTTGAACAAAATTTACCTCTGTTTTCTTTTCTCTGGAATTGAATCGTGGACTGTCATTGTGATCATGCATTTTTTTTAATTAAGTACGTTTTTGCTTTGTTCATGCTTTCTGCTTTGGTGGTTAACGATCTTTCATTAATTTTGTTGAATGATGATTGGATTGATTTTCCTCGATTAGTTCGAAAAATGGGATTGTTATGAAATGGGTGCAGTTTGATTTGGTGGGTGTGAGCCTTCAATTGCTTCAAATTGATAGATCTCTGAATCTGTAGTGTCAGTCAAATGGGTATTTCTGCTTTGAATTGTCATAATTGAGAGTGAAAAATTAGATATAAAATCTCAGTATTATTTGTAGGTTTAGGTGATAAGAGACCTATAGTTTGGTATAACCAATGGAAAATTTTCACCTGAAATTTTGTATTCAAAAGTTTTGTACCCAGTTTTGTTGGTTTATTCCCCCGACATGTTATACACAGGTGTCATGAAAGTCATTTATTTTCAAAAATAAATCTTTATTGCTTTGTTATAACATATTAACTGCATCTTAACTTTTGTAGAAATCAATTTTGATTTTTGGGGGTGAATTGATTTTTAATTTTTATTTCAAAGGCGTTTGATTGGTCGATAGAAAAAATTACATTCTAATTCACTATATTTATAAAATTTAAATATAAAAAATAAGGTTAGACCATCAATTTTTTCTATAAATGGCTCTGATTTCCGGTCTCCCCATCAACCAAAATGGCTTATCATCGAACCAATTAAATGCATTACATCTGTTTGTAGCCTTTATTTTGGATCTGTAGCAAAGCCCATGAAGAATATAGTATTTGAAGTATTCTGTTTTTGTGTTCCATTGGTGGAAAATGTGAAAAGAGTTGCATATGAGACTTGTCTTGTTGATATGTTTTCAGGTTGCGGGTGTTCATTATTAATAGTACCAATTTTGTGAAGAAAAATGGGTGGTGGCAAGGACAAGCATGATGAGTCTGACAAAGGACTGTTTTCACACCTTGGTGGTCATTATCCTGGAGGATACCCTCCGCAAGGCTATCCTCCCCAAGGTGGTTATCCTCCAGCTGGCTACCCTCCCCAAGGATATCCTCCTCAAGGTGGCTACCCTCCAGCTGGGTATCCTCCACAAGGCTACCCTCCAGCTGGTTACCCACAGCATGGTGGTCATCCTGGTTCATCAGCTCACCACTCAGGTATTGTTGAATCATATTTTTTTCCTCATCAGAATGTAGTGTGCTTGTGTGATTTTCAATTTGCGATTAGAATATTTGGGTAGGAGATGTGTTAAATTTGAGTTGCACTTATACAGGGGGTTGACAGGTTAGACAATCAAGATAGCTTAGGTGGCTCTGTCCAAACATATGGTTTCATCGTTTGGTAGATTTATAATCTCGGCTCTCGAGTTAATATATAGTGTAGTGGGACTTTTTAGATAGATACTGAGCTCGTGACAAACTACTAGTAAGATAACAGGCTTAGGAGTGAAAAGAAGATAATGTTTTATAGGATCCAAAGTAGCTGCTAGCAGCAACAATTGTAAGAGGCCGAGAGTGTAGGTGCGGGAGAAGAAGAGAGATCTATGTCATTATGCGAATCAATGCTCCATATATATTTTCAGGTCCTGGTAAATGGTACATGAAATGATTGATGGCTGTACGTGCACATGACTCAAAATGGTTAAAGGAAAACCATATCAAGCTTAGGATTAGGCAGTTCTGTGTGTAGCACATCCTTCTAACAGGGATGTTGCGGTGGGTTTATGCACACAGATGCGGTGCTCAGCATGTATTTACTCGTGTTCTTTGTTGTTTATTGGAAAATGTTTCTTTTTTTACATGTATATGCTCAAATGTTTGGAAAGATGCTCTCTTTAAGTTTTGCCAAAATGTGGGTTACAAGCGCATACCTGGATGGGTGGGAAGTCAACATGTCACAATTGGTGCAAAAGATAAGATGATTTAGGCTTAGATCACTTAGTCGATATGAAGTGATATAATGATATATATCATTAATACAAAAAATCGCTTAGATCATTTAGTCAATATGAAGTGATATAATGATATATATCATTAATACAAAAAATCACTGAAATGATATATATCATTAATACGAAATATCACTTTCCATCTATATACCCCTACATCTATACACTCTCACAAATCAATTCAAATCTTTCACATCACATTCTCTCTCATATCTCCTTACATTCAAACCTTTCACATCACACTCTCTCTCCTCACATCACATTCAAATCTTTCACTTCATGAGGGCAATGTAGTCTTTTACTTCATAAATTCATAACATCATCTCATATTATATCATCTACATTAGAAAATCATCAAATATCACTACATATCGACTAAGTGATCCGAGCCTTAGTTAACAAAAGAATCCTTTTTGTTGTATTCTCTATGATGCCTTTTCCTGTCTATATGTAAATTGTATTGCAGGAGTAATATGCATATATGTGGGCTGGGAGGCATTGTGTGATTTTCTGTCTATAGATTGGAGAACAATGAGTCAATAAGGATAAACGAATGTGGAGAATAAAGTAAATTGCTTTTAGAGAAGTTATTATAGTGGACATTGGGCAAAAGACCCTTTTTAGTCCCTGAAGTAGAACGTTTTTTTTCGTAATAGTCCCTAATCTAATTTTTGGCCCGGTCAAATTCCTAACCTATTTAAGTAGTACCCAATTTAGTCCCTAACCCTAATTTATTAGAGTTGACCAGCAAATGTGGCTACTTCACTCCTACGTGGCGTTGAGGTGGAGCTGATGTGGATTCTTTTTTGGAAGAAAATTTGAAAAAGACATTATTGCCCTTTATACTCACAAAAATATATCATAAATTATTAAAAATAAAACTTAACTAAAAATCAACAATCAACACCCATTATCCCCATCACCACCACCCACCTCTCTCACGCAGCCACCACCACCAGCTACCTCCATCCCCATCCCCATCCCCACCACCATCAACACCACCACAAAACACACCACCAACAATCAAGAATCCAAAATCAAGAACACAAAATCAAATCCCAATGAATCAATCACCTGAATCAGCAACCTAGCAAAAGAAAAATTTATTTGTTCAGCAACCTAATCTTGCTAATGGCTCAAAAAGTGGGATTTCAGTTCTAGGCGATCCAAAAAAAATGTGTTTTTCAAAACTGAGCTCATAAGTTTTGTTTGTTTATATAAAACAACCTCAACAGAACACATTCCGGAAAGGAATGCGGGGGGTGAACAAAGGGAGAAATCACCAAAAAGGTAAAAGAACCCATTAGCACAAAATGTGAAGAAGCTCAATTTTTCTCTCATTCGAATAGCAAAGCCAAATTCTTGAATTTCAAATAGGCACCAGTTGAAACCAGGTAAAATTAAAAGTTTAAAAACCCAGATCGACGATTCTTTTTCGATTCTTCAGTTCTTCTTCTCTTCGATCCATCTTCTTCTTCTTCTTCGATGGAGATTGTCGGAGGAGGAGAAGGAACCAACAATCCCCCACGTCCTAGATCTACAAACCCAGGTCGACTCCCTTGACGGCTATGGTTTACTTCTTAGGATTCAGATCTGATGCAGCACATCTCGAAATCAATCCGGCAGAAAGAAGAAATTAATAATGGTTTGGAGTTGTCAAAATTAATTCAAAGGCAGCAGATCTCTGTTTCTCTTTCTCTTTTATTCTTCTCCCATTTCCAGTTGACATCGAGAGAAAGAGAGGGAAACCCTCGCTGCCGTGAAGGGGGGATGGAGCAGATCTGGGATTTTGTTTTGTGTTCTTCATTTTTGGGGAAAATCAGGGAAGAAGAAGATAATAAATATTTTTTATTTATTTTCCTCAAGTTTACTATTTTGCCCCTTTATTAATGCCATATTAGCAATTTTATACCAAAAAATTTGGTCAACTCTGGTTATATGGAATTAGGGACTAAAATGGATACTATTTAAATAGGTTAGGGAGTTGACCGGGCCATAAATTAGGTTAGGGATTATTAAGAAAAAAATGTCATAGGTCGAGGACCAAAACCGTGGACATTGTACTTTCTACCGACAGAATATGGAGCATATAGTCATCGAACTGCTATAGTTATCTGGTGTAGTATTTCTGCTGATAAACTTTGTTGCTCATCCATTATTTTACCTTCAGGGCACCCTGGGGGAATGGCAGGAATGATTGCTGGTGGTGCTGCAGCTGCTGCAGCGGCCTATGGTGCCCACCACGTGGGCCACGGCGCTGCAGGTCATATGGGCCATGGTGGTATGGGTCAGTTTGCTCATGGTGCCTATGGTGCACATGGTCATGGCCATGGAAAGATGAAGCATGGAAAATTCAAGCACGGAAAGTTTGGCAAGCACGGGAAATTTGGCAAGCACAAGAAGCACGGATACAAGAAGTGGAAGTAATATAGTTGAGGATCTTTTCTTGACTCTACAGTTCATGAAATATTGATCCTACAAATAATGTGATGTATATACTGGGCATACTGAGTTTGCTGGCTGTTCCATTTGCTATGGCTGCCTCTGTGTAATGACAGTATATGTTATTGATATAACTATGGCTACCTTTGTTGTCTGAAGATTTAGCTAATCAATTATATTGCCTGATGTCTGTAGTTGGTGTGCATTTTGTGATGCCCAGGCACTAAGCATTTGCATTTATTTGAAGTGACTGTTCCTGGTCTTATTAGTAGCAAGGTACTCGGAGCAGACTATAAGGCTCCTTCTGCATCCCCATGTACTCTGTTAAGAACTTAATGAATGGGAAAGCCAAGAGGAATTCACCCGGAACTACCTACTTCACCTTCCTACGAAGCAAGCCATTCTCTCACCCGTCTGAACTGCTGGTATACTTGGCTGACTCTATCAACTAGCTTCAAGGAAGCTGGCAGAATTTTCGTCTGAGAATGGCGATCATATGATTCGATTTAAGTTCTGAAGAATTAGGAATTCCAACCCCTTTTCCCAGAAGAATCCAAACTAAAGAATTTGAGCCTCACTTGATCGGTAGTTCCTGTGGGGTAAGAAATATGGAAAGAGTGAGATCGTATACACATTCCTAGGAAACTCCTGCTGTAAGGGGTGAGGGGATCTTTCAATGATCATATAGAGATGATGGGCCATGCCATGCCGACACCTAAACATATACGTCCGTCCTAGCGAAATTACTTGGCAGATTTTAGTGATCACCAAACAAACTAAGCAGAGAGAGAGAGAGAGAGAGAGAGAGAGAGAGAGAGAGATTTATTTGACTAAATTTATTTTGATTTAAGATTAAACTAGCCACTCTACACACGCTTTGGGATTAAAAAAAAACTT
>JAOWAN010000005.1:13768890-13779758 GCA_028566635.1 Lobelia cardinalis
TCAACGTGAAACTAAAAGTGCACGTTCAGGCAAAAATGACCATTAGAGACCGAGGAAGTAGTAGCACAATGCCTAAATCATACACTTGCTACTGATACTACTAAATAATATGAGCAACAAAAATTTTCCACATTAGTTGAACTTTGGCAAAATCTGCACCCACTTATTAGTAAGTCTCACCTCAAGGGTGGAACAAGGAGATAAATTACTAAACATAATGTCATCATTTGTTGTAAATTCTTTCTCACCATCGACGAGATCAGTTGCAGAACTTCCACAGATCGGCTTGACTAAGCTAAACCATAAAGCAAAGAAGGCCAATTACAAACAGCACCCTAGTCAGACATTTCATCAAACACCTTACGTGCAGCCACTAAATCTTTACCATTCTCCACATAATTAACAAGTAATGCATTACAAACAAAAGGGTCACCACCATAACCCGATTTCACAACATGGGTATGAACCTGTTGTGCATGATCCTGTTGTGCATGATAAACACGTTTGGTGAAATACTTTGTCATCTTGTTTGTGAACTTGTACAAAGCTCTTCATAAATGTCTTACCACTTTGCCATCTAGTTGTGTACCATTACCAATAATTCCTGAAAATATATCACCTTCCTTTTCGATTTCTCTCCAATTCAATCAAATCAAACTCGACACCACATTAAGAACCTCGAAATTGTGGAGCAATTTATTCTGAGAAAAATGAGGGAAACCACCTGTGTGTTATTGGGTAAGGCTGAATTTGAGCAAGTGAGAGAAAGAGGGTATAAGTGCATTTGAATGAGTGATTTATTGATTTGGTTTTTGGATTTTGGATTTTTTAAATAATTATAGTTAAAAGTAAGAGAGAGATAGAGAGAAAAAGTGTGAAACCAATGAAAGAGAAAAATCAAAAATCAGAAAACCTGGATAAAAATCACCCAAGAGAACACAACCTATATGTTGTGTAAGATTTAACAGTACACAAGAAGTAACATATGATGCTACCACCGTGTGTACATGTGTGTGATTTTCTCTCACTTGCTCAAATCAGTGGAACTATTCGCTCCGCATTTGGATTTTGAACTTTATGAGGGCAAGAAAAACCATCAGTAGCATTGTGGCTTCAATACGTGGGCATGCATGTGTCAATTAACATACTGATTTTTTATTCTACTGCAACTGTTAAAAAAGCAGGAGACACTAGTCTAACCTTTCCCACTAACAATCATGACGCCCAGTTATGACAAATTAGTTAAATAGTGCTCCTGAATCAAATTTATTGGTCACATTACCTCTCGATGGCCTGGATGTCTTTCTTGTGTTGGGCATCACTCATCTCTGCCAATATCAAATTGGATTATCAATTTGGGAGTTTTTTTTTTTATTCAATAAAGGGTATTTATTTATATAAAAGAGACAATGAGAAATTTAGAAAATATATTTAACATCACCTAACTTTTTATCCTAAGGCCCAATTTGTTGAAAATGTTTATTCCAACATGACATGAGTACGGAGTTAGGGTTGAAACGATTCGGTTTGGGGTATAAATCGCAAGCTAAACCGCACCTTATCAGTTTGGAGAATTTCAAACCTAAATTGAACCGTGAAACTAATAAATCGAACCGTATCGATAAATCGCGGTTCGGTTTGGTTCGGTTTAGAAAAAAACTTGTAATTTTGCAAAAAAAAAAAAAACTAAATATAACTTAAAATTTATAAAAAAAACAAAAAAATATTTTTAACATTAATAGCATATGATCATAATAAAAATTGAAAAACTACATAATTATGTTGTTTATTTACATAATATTTAACACAATACAACTTTAAAATTATAAAATTAATAAGTTCATCATAATACAATTAAGTTTAAGTTAGAATATAATTAGTATTCTATTATATATATAAAATTAAAAAGGGTATATATAAATATATAAAAAATATGAGGGGTTTATATGAAAATTTACATATACATTAGATATCGGTTTGATTTGGTTCGATTTGGTCTGAGGCATCGAAACCGCAAATCGAACCGAATCGTGCGGTTTAAAAATTTCTCGAATAGTAACCAAACCGTGTTGATCGAAACCAACTCGGTTTGGTTTTGCTCATCGATTTGAACGGTTTGAACTTACACCCCTATACGGAGTAAATATCCTAAGCCTTGTGGTTTTAGAATCCTTGTAATTATTAAAGTAAAAATAAGAAATAAATAAATAAAACAAATTGTGGAACCAATTAGACAGAAAAACCAAAAACCAAAAATGGGGGTGGAAACTAGGGCTGAGTAAAAAAAATATAAAATCGAACCATCCGAATCAAACCGATTAAAAAAAATTGAACCAATCGAATCAAACTGATAAAAAAAAATCGAACCAATATATTGGTTTGATTTCGGTTTCTAGTACTATCAAAATCGAAAATATTGGTTTGGTTGCGATTTAGCCATGATATTACACTTTTCAAATCGAACCGAACCGAAATAATATTACTACTATATATATATTTTAACTTAGTTAATTATTTATATACACTTATATTGTCAATGCATTTATATTTTATAATCTTGAGTATTGTATTTATATAAATTTTTACTATTTTCCTTTTAATTTCGATTTTATCTTATTCAACTTCCATAATAGAAAAATTATGTTCACTTAAATTTTGTAAACTGAATCATAAAATTTTACTTTTTTATGATTGAAAATTTCAACTCTATGGATTTGTTATATCACATATTGAAATTTAAAAATTACATAATTTTTTTTTGAAAATCGAAAGTTTATAAAAACCAAATCGAAAAATATAAAATCGAAGAATCAATTTTTCATGTTCTTGGGTTGGTTTCGATTTTGAAAAATGATAAAACCAAACTTTTAATTTAATTACAATTTTGATAAAAAATAACCAAAACCGAACCAAACCGAACCATGATCACCCCTAGTGGAAACCACCCTTTCAAACAAATCCATCATTTCATGGGACTCATTTGAAAAGGAAAACAAGTTGTAGGGGGTGAATCGTCATCAACCTAATTAGAAAACAAGAAACGGATGAAAAAAAGAGAAAAAAAACAGAATCCTAATCGGAACCCTAGAGCTGTTTAATTCTTTGGTGTGTAGTGTGGAACACAAAAATCCCTCATTCCCGTTCCCAGCACACGCCACCGCTGCCCTTTTCGCTCATCCTCTCTCTCTCTGGTACAATTTCCTCCTTCAGTTTGTGTATTTATCCTGATTATCTATCTGTTAATTTTCTAAAGCCATTCGGTTTGATCGTAAAGTGGTTCGGTTTCGGCGTATAGTCGGAGAGAGATGTCGGACAGGTTGACGCGTATCGCAATCGTGAGCTCCGACAGGTGCAAGCCGAAAAAATGTCGTCAGGAGTGTAAAAAGAGCTGTCCTGTTGTCAAGACTGGTACTTTATTTCTGAATTCAATTTTTAAAAAATCTTTTTTGATTTCGTTTTTTTCATCAGATCCATCCGATTCGTCTTTTAAAATTTATTGAATTTTATGTACAGGATTTTGATTTCATGCTGAATTTGTCCACCCCCCCAACAGTTTTCAGTGAATTTGCTTTCTCATACTCCTCTTTTCCTGATTATTCGTTAGAATCCAACAGATCAGAATACGATATTGTGCGATATTTGATTTTAATATTTGATACGTAAAGTGAAAAAGTAGGAGAGATAGAAAGAAAATGGTGGGACCTATGATATGTAAAGTGAAAAAGTAAGAGAAATCAAATATCAAATATCAAATAAATCAGATTCATGATCTAAGTAAAGTGAATTTTTTGGTGATTTCTAAGTGAAAATTTTAAGTGGGCTAGTTCAACAAAGCTTGGCCTTGAAGATGTTTCGGCCCAGTTAACACTCCACCAAATAAAGTCATCACATTAAAGACGTGGGTGTCCTTATTTGGTGGAGTGTGAACTGGGTTGAAATTTCTTCAAGACGGAGCTTAGTTGAACTATCGACTTAAAATGTTTCACTTAGTTAGAAATTACCAAATTACTTGGGCATTAGAGACCGGTATGAGATCATGAATATGTTCCTCGGAAAATGAGGTAGGAAATGAGAATTTGTGAAATAGAACCATGACATGAAGTTGGGCATATGGGCAGAGTATCTCCTTTACGCAAAGGCATAAATTAGTGACCTTTTCTAACGGATGAGTTTTGGTGACATATGCTTGTCCCTTATTTGTTTTAAGAGTCGTGGAGTGATGTGATAGATCACGTCATGTGATTACGATGAACGCCCGTGAGATTGACTATGGAGCTTATTAGAGACTAGTTAAGGACCCAAACCTAAGGCCAATTTGGAAAGAATGATCTTTTTACAAGGTTATTATGGGTGCCTAAGTTAGAAATAAGGGTGGGAAAGTAAGCATACTTGAGGGACTTTGTTAAGGAGCCATTTCGGAGGAGTTGAGGTGATAAATCAATAACAAAGCATACTAAGCGTTCTGTGGATCCTTTGAGTTCAACATATCATGCTTTAGATAATCAATTTCTATAGGTATTCATATTATATTCTGTTTATCTATGATGAACTTATGTGGATAACTTATTGACCTACATTTGGCACAAAACTGGACCCCTACCACAATTTTATCACGTATGTAAAAGTAGACATGCATTGTTTACTAGGTACTCCCATTTGTCATTCATCATCATACCTTTAACTTCGAGCATTTTAGCACTTAAATATGAAGAATGACAGGGTTTACTTTTAAAGGGAGTAAGCATGAAAAGTTGTTAACCTTTTGTGGTTTAAATTGTCTGCATGTAAAGGAGAATTACTACTATTCTAGTCTTAAACCTCAACTTTAAACACTCATTTTAATTAGTGTGCCAATGCTTGAGATATTTTAAATGTAATATCCTGGCCTTTGTTGAGCTGTCTTTTTTTGCTTGGATTTCCTGTAACAAGTTTTGATATTTGGACCATAATATTTGCATTTCGTAAGTGGTTAAATCTTTGGGAAGGAATTGTGTAATTGCTGTTCCCCTAAGGCTGGTTGGTTGGTTGGCTGGTTAACAAATCCTGCAACATGTTGGCCCGATGATCATGATGGATTGTTTATCTGATGACATGACAAACTAATGTGATTTGAGTCTCTCAGATGAATCTATGCTAAATAACAAAGTGCTTAATCTAACTATATTCAACCTTGAATAACGTTTACTCATTTTTACCACTCTCCTTCAATTGGGTTGTTCTAGTCCACCTTTTAGAAAGAAAAGAACATAATATCGAAGTACTTAATATCATGGTGATTTCTGCTATAACAATCTGTAGAGTATTACTTCATCTGGCCCAAAATGAGTGAGTTTTTGTTCTTGATTAAAGAACAAAAAGTGTCACTCATTTTGGGATGGAGGGAGTAGATATGTAGGAGCAACTAATGAAGCGAACAAGTGAAGGTATTGCTCAGGAATTTGGTTAACAGGAATATCTCTGCAGCTCCTTAGTAGCTAGATGATTCTGGCGTTTCCTGTTGGAACCTCATTCTCTTTGGCATGGTGTTTTAGGAACAAGTTTGATGCATGTAGGGATGGGTGGGACTTTTCTATTAGTTCTTCTTTTACTTATGCAAGCCCATGGAAATTCATACATAGCTCCTACCACTTGTTTCGTCTTCACATTCGGTATGTGGTTGAGTCTGGGAACCGAGTTCGTTTCTTGGAGGATAATCCAACAGGGGATCTACCTCTTAATTCATCCTTTCCTCAACTTTATTGTATTTCGAGTGTTGAAGATGCTCTTCTTTCATCGTTTCTGGTTAAGGAGGGTGAATGTTCTCATGGAATTTCCATATTTTCATAAATTCAAATGATAGATATTCCTCGGATATTGTCGCACCTTTACGTCAACTTTCTTCTTTTCATCCCTTAAGAGCATGTAGATCGCCGGTTTGGGTACTAGAGGGTTCGAGTATACTCTGATACTAGGACTAGACATTTTGCCTCCCATACCTTTACCCGTGTCGACACGGACACGAGCACGAGTATGGGATCTGTGTTCGACTCGTCGATTTGCAGGTACCGACTATTTTGAAATTACTCTTTAATCTTATTAATTTCAAATTGTTATATATATGGTCATTTTGCCTCAACTAATCAATTATAGGATGTATTCAAATGTTTAAAATCTTTGGTTGAAATCAATTATCTCCAAAAATCATTATATTTTTGGAATGCAAATGATATAGTCATGTATAAAATATGATATTATATTATTAGGAAGAATGATCCCCATACCCGTGCCTTAATTTGGACACTTTCTAGCCAAGCCCCCAGATTCTAAAATTCATAACTTTGGCAAATCTGACCTCTGGACACATACCCGTACCCGACATGCTATGCAAGTCCTTGTTACATAGAGGGTATATTTACACCTAAGTCCTTCTTGCATATCCTTGTTCATCCTCAAATTCAGCCTGATTTCCGTCTTTACAAATCATTTGAAGTCCACGGTCCCTTTTAAGTTTAAGGTCTTTGCTTGGCTGTGATTCTTAACCAGCTGATTACCAATGACCGGCGACAGCGGCGACGGCCGAACAAAGACTTATCCCAGATGTTTGCATTATGGGTATGGGTAGCAATGAGACTCAGGATCACCTATTTCTGCATTGCTCCGTTGCTCGGCGTTTATGGTGTGCTTTGTTTGCAGTGGGGTGAGAAGCCTGAGTTTGTCCATGTTTAGTCAAGGATATGTGCTTGATTAGATATCTGGGATTTGGTTCTAAGGTGGATGCTGTAATTCCTGTGGGGATGTGCTGTTTTAAGTTTGTTGGGGAATAAATGGATTGAGTGAAAGGCTCACAATTTCAGGAGCCAAGAGTTGCCTTTTCCTCTTCTTTGGGAAAGGATATATCCTTTCAGGCTTCTCTTTGGGCGCAGTGTCTCAGAGGCCGGAGGTCTCCACGGATTGCCATTATCAGATTTGGCGAGCAGTTGTGCTTTAGTTGTTTGTGGGTTTTGCCCCATTCAGTTTTTTCTTTTGGGCTTTTAGTTTTTGAACTTGTACCTTTTTGCGCGTATTTCTGTTCCCCCTGTTTTACTACAATAGAGTTGTAGCCCTGAACTAGTAGAATGTATAAAAAACGAAGGGGGTATGAATCTAATAGTTAGGAAGGGGGGAGGGGAGGGGAAATAGGAAATAAATAATGTGAAGTGAAATGGTAAAGCGGAAAGTTAATGGAACAAAACAAGGATGTGGGGTGGGAAGGGAAAGCTCATGCACTATCGGGCATTCACATCTTCTGCGGGGTGCCTTTAGAACATGGTCTTAAGCTGACTTGTAGAGCAGGTAAAGCCCTATGCTCTACTATGTTGAGAAGAGCTGAGTTTAGCTGCTAAAAATTAGAGATATCCATGTAACTCTAGACTTAAATTTCACTGTACACCTCAACTGTTTTAGTTAATAGTGGCCCACGAAATTGATCCTTTTCCTTGTTGGCAGGTAAATTATGTATTGAGGTCACTTCTGCAGCCAAGATTGCATTCATCTCTGAGGAGCTGTGCATAGGTTGTGGTATATGTGTTAAGGTTTGTAGGCCATGTAACATCTTCATTCCAAGTATTTTTTCCTTTTCCTTAAAGAATATGGGGCCATCCAGCTCACATAATTTTCGTTATTGCAGAAATGCCCGTTTGAAGCAATTCAGATCATCAATTTGCCTAAAGACTTGGATAAGGATACAACTCACCGTTATGGCCCCAACACTTTCAAATTACATAGGTTCATTTTGTCGCTTTATTTCCTTTAGACTGTTGTTGTCCATGTATAGAGATTAAAATAGAGAAAGCATCCTTAATGACAGGTTGCCGGTCCCGAGGCCAGGGCAAGTTCTTGGTTTGGTTGGAACAAATGGCATTGGGAAGTCAACTGCGCTTAAAGTTTTAGCTGGAAAATTGAAACCCAATTTGGGGCGTTTTAATGTAACGTTTTGGTTCCATTTCATTGATTTCATTCTTTCATGCAGACAGGTCTGTAATTCAGAAACATTTTCTTTTATTTTTTCAGAATCCTCCAGATTGGCAGGAAATTTTGACATACTTCCGAGGATCTGAATTGCAAAACTACTTTACTCGTATTTTAGAAGATAATTTGAAGGTAAAGTTGATTCCTTTTACTACCTTTAAGTTTGGATGATGGCGTTGGTTAGGCTGCATTTTTGTTTCCAGCCATCCTGTTCAGTATTTGAATATGTAAACAGGGGCCTTGTAGTTCATACTACATCCATCCCACGACGAGTGTCATTCTCTGGCCTTGATCCCAAAATGAGTCATTTGTAGTTTATTGGATTCATCGAAAATAAGTTTTCATATCATATTGCAGTAATTTTAGTCCCTTTATCAGAATCAGAAGGCTATAGTTTGTAATGGAGTAACTAACTTTTCTTGTTATAATCTACCCAATGCAAGGGCAGTGTGTGAATAGTTCCTATATAGTGCAAACACAACTGAAAATAGACAGATGAGTTCATTGAGCTGGACCAATGATGTATGAGTTATCAGGCAATCATGGTAAATCTCTTGGGCAGCGTTTGGGAAGTGGCTTTTTGGCAATCATGATCCTGTTACATGTAATGGATCCCTCTCGAGATACACATCCGGTCCAAAAGGGTGTAGAACTTTCCCCTCAAGGTAGAAAATTTGGATAAGTCTGAACCAAAACCCCTATTTCATGAAATGTCAAGATTCGGGAAGCATGCTCTTTCTTTAACTTAGAGATCACTGTGAACATTGCCTCCAAACTCGACAAACTTGTATCTCCTCTCATATTTGTATGCCCAAGATCCCAAAAAGACCTCCTGACTTAACTAAGGCTTTGTTTTTCATAGTTATTTTGTGTTTGCATTCATCACACACCGACATTCCTCCCTAATTGTGTATTGTCTCTTCTATACATTAGGCAATCATCAAGCCCCAGTATGTTGATCATATTCCAAAAGCAGTGCAAGGGAATGTTGGGCAAGTGCTCGACCAAAAAGATGAGAGAGACGTGAAAGCTGAACTTTGCCATGACCTTGAGCTGAATCAGGTTATTGATCGTAATGTTGGGGATCTATCTGGTGGTGAGCTTCAGAGGTTTGCTATTGCTGTTGTTGCCATACAGAATGCCGAGATATACATGTTTGATGAGCCCTCGAGTTACCTCGATGTTAAACAGAGACTTAAAGCTGCTCAAGTTGTTCGATCATTGCTCAGGCCTAATAGGTTTATTTTACTTCCAGCTATGTTTGATTTGGTCGTTTGACTGTTTCTTTGTTTAGTTCTCTGGAAAACACAATTGACTTACTATGCTTTGTCTTTCAGCTATGTAATTGTTGTCGAGCATGATCTGAGCGTGCTAGATTACCTATCTGACTTCATTTGCTGCTTATATGGGAAGCCTGGTGCTTATGGTGTTGTAACTCTTCCTTTCTCTGTTAGAGAAGGAATTAACATCTTTTTGGCGGGATTTGTACCAACAGAAAATCTTCGGTTTCGAGATGAATCTCTTACTTTCAAGGTAAGGTTATCATATTGCATCTACTCACTAAGAATCTCCACTTCCTGTAGTAATATTATTAACTCTATTTTGTTGCGCCCCTCCCGCCCTCTACACATAAAAAAAGGTGGCTGAGACTCCACAGGAAAGTGCAGAGGAGATTGAAACATATGCACGATATAGGTACCCATCTATGAGTAAAACTCAGGGAGGATTCAGGCTTAGGGTGTCTGAGGGAGAATTTACAGATTCTCAAATCATTGTGATGCTTGGTGAGAATGGGACAGGCAAGACGACATTCATCCGCATGCTGGTATGCCATTTCCCTTCCTTCAGTATTTTGGGCTTAGGAGATACATTTTAGTTATTACAGATCATAGGTTCCACAGTAGCTTTAATTCTCAAAACATTGCAGGCTGGTCTGTTGAAGCCTGATACAGTGGAGGACTCAGATGTGGAGATACCAGAGTTTAATGTCTCTTACAAGCCCCAGAAAATCAGTCCAAAATTTCAACATAGTGTCAGACACTTGCTACATCAAAAGATTCGTGACTCATATATGCATCCTCAGTTTGTCTCGGATGTTATGAAACCTCTTCTTATTGAGCAACTAATGGATCAAGAAGTTGTGAATCTTTCTGGTGGAGAATTGCAAAGAGTTGCATTATGCCTATGCCTTGGAAAGGTAATATCACCTAGTTTGAGTTCTTTTGTGTCATTAATTTCTCAAGTAAAATTAGGCCACTGAAGGAGTAAGACCATTCAAGAATGAGTTTGTGTGACTATTACTTCCGGTCCTATACCTTTAATTCCACAGGACATCTAAATTGCTCACTTTTTCAAAGTCCAGTTTGTTTTACAACTGAAATCCAACTCAACTTTTGATTATTCTCCAAGTACCACCAAAATCCTTTTGTTGCCATTCGGTCACCCGTATAGTACATGCACATTTTACTAACATGTCTCGTAGTTGCTCAATGCTTGTTATTGTACTGCTATACTTTTTGTCATGTTAATAGTTTTGGCTTTATTCTTGAACTTGTTCGAGGCTGTCCACTTTCCACTTTATGTTCGTTTAGTTGTTAAAAAATGCAAAAACGTTGCACATGCACGAGTTACTACTTGGACTTTGTTTGCTTAAGGTGAAATGATTTGATTTTCACAAATTTAGAAAGGCTACCTTTTTTTGAGCTGGCCCTTTGATTCGCATCTGTATCAAAGTAGTTAATCCCGGATAGCGGCGCGTAGCGGCCGACCCCGAAAGTGGGATAGCGGAATGACCACTATTTGAATTTTTTTTAAATATATTTTTATATAATTAATAATCTAGAATTATATGCATAGAAATACTAAAATAAGACAAAAATGAC
>JAOWAN010000005.1:13788982-13804241 GCA_028566635.1 Lobelia cardinalis
CCTAGATTGATTGATTTTTGAAACAACAGGACCCAAATTGACTTCTTTTGAACATTGAGGCCCATTTTGAACCCCCACGGAAACTTTAGGGCTTAAAAAGTCAAAATCCCTAATAATAATAATAATAATAATAATAATAATAATAATAATAATAATAATAATAAGTTTGCAATGTGGACACTTTTTTGGTAACCTCGAAAAGAATAGTGGACACTATTTGGGATGGAAGGAGTATATGTTCAGTGTCTTGATGCCATCGTTTTATCTGGTGAAGATTGGTTGCTAAAGTGTGCAATGTTATATTCTGTTGTGAAGTTTAAACCTCCAATATGGTATTTGCATACACAGTTTGCTTCCTCTATATGCAGGAGCATATTTTTCCACAATGTGTTGATGTGATTTATTTAAGTGCAGATCTTCACACTCGAGATCATGTTCTTCTGAAACCTGTGCTAGTGATCAATTTGGAAGTAAAAGATAATCATGAGGAGGCAGCAACTGGAGGTCGTCTCACTCTAATTTTGTGCCAAGAGGTCTGTTTGACTTTGTGCCTTGAAACTTTTGACTACCCTCAACTCTTTTCAGCGGAGGTTATCTGTATTGATACCTTGCAAAATTTCTGTGCAGCTTGAAGCAACCGAAAAGTGGGAGGAATCTATTGATGATATAATATCTACTTTTGAACGACAACATCGGCGGAAGCTCCTATATAGTGTCTCATTCTACTGAAGATGACCTGAATGCATGCAGAGAATTGCCTGTATTATTATTAGAAAAGATGCAATTGTAGGCGTGCTCTCTACCAAAAGGAATTCCGACCTGAAATAGTCTAGACGGTAATCTGTTTGGGACGATCAAGAAAGTTTCATTCTTCCAGTTTTCCGGTTTAGTCCTACTGGATTGTTGAGGCTTTCAACACTTTGTCATAGTTTCCTCGTATGACTTATAATTCTAACAAATGGCAGCTATCTAGTGACTTTGACCAAAGAGCTTTACCATCCTCTCTTCTTTCCTGACGGGAGGTCAGGAGTTCAAGTCTCGTAGGGACAATGAGAAACTATTATCTTATTGAAGATATTTTTCACTGCTTGCTTCTGGCTTCAAGCCCATTACGCTGCTTTGGGCTTTAAGCCACTACTATGATTGTAAATCTAATAAATAAGAAAATATGAAAGGTTGGGGTAGTTCTATATCCCCTCCAACCTTTGAAAAAAATTAAAAAACATTATCTACTGACTTAAGTTTCGTAGAGACGGATGAACTTCCTTTGACCGCTGGAGATTTGGTATTCCAGTTATCCCCTGCTTTCTGTGCGCTGAAGATTTTTGTTTGATCATTGTGGCCAGTGCCGTCATGAGGGTGACTCAAAAAATGCAGAGGCCGAGCATGGAAGATGCACCTTGATACACGTAGTGGTTATTCAGAACAAATAAGTGTGTACGATGAGAGCATTCGAGATGCGATTTTGGAGATGCCGGAGAAGAGAATTTTGAATGGTTTATTGTGGTCAGTATGTTCTCCAGGTTAAAACGCAAACGTTACGAACCACAGTGCAGTGGTTTGGATGGTTTATGATTTGAGGATGCAATGAATCTCCGAGTCCATGCCGCAGTGATTTGACTGGCTTAATGCTATCTACAAGCATCTGGTTACTAAGCCAGTGAGCTCTACTTCAGATGGTTTAAAGTCTCCTTTCCGAAAAAGGGAGGTTGACTGGTTGAGTCTTCACGCCTCAAAGGATGCGTGTATATAAATATTGTTAGGGTGCTAATTCCGACTTTTTAGCGCGTTTTGATCCCGTCTCAAAATTTAGCATCGAGGATGAAGCTTTCTCTCGCACATATAGACCAAACATCAATTTCTTCCACAATCGTGCGGGACAATCCTAACAATCTCCCACTTCAAATATCGGTCCATCGGGTGGAGGTACAATAGCAAAATGGTATCAGAGTCGTGCCCATATTACATCTCTACATTCACTTCAGTACGGAAGATTTCAATTGTACCTCCAATCGATGGGTTGGTGTGCGAAGTAGGAGATTGTTAAGATTATTCCATATCGATTGTGGAAGAGATTAATATTTAGAATTCGGATTTTCTGTCCCACTTGGTATTTCATCTTCTGTCCCACATCTCATAAATACTGATACATATCACATTAAATATAATTTTAAAATTTAGAGTCATTTTTTAAATGGCGAGGATGAGATTTTAGAAAGATAGGACAGAGAATGAAACACCAATTGGGACAGAAGATTCGAACTCTAATATTTAACATATAAGTGTAAAAGGTTTTTTTTCTTAAAATTAACTTTTGAAATGGAAGAGGCTTCAGACATAATAAAAGTGCCAAAATTAGCATTATAACGTGCGCCTAGGCACACAGTGTTAGGTGTGCCCAAATGCACATAAATATAATAAATTATGTACATAATGTGATATAAAATTTTATATCACATTATTTTATATCACATTATGTACATAATTTATTATATTTATGTGCATTTGGGCACACCTAACACATCGTGTGCCTAGGCACACTGTATACCAACTGCCGTAACAAATACATATATATATATTTATGTTAATATTCTCGGTATTATCTCTAAAATGTGCAAAAAAAAAAAAAATGTAAAAAAAGGAATCTGGTTATTGAAATTAGGATATCACACAGCTCAGCCTTGCACTGATGAAGAGGGCACCTAGTAAGAGTCGGACGTGTTAGGAGGACTGCATCACTGCTACGTTAAAAAGTTTGAAAAATAATGGAAAAGACAAAACTTACTTTTCTAAAGTTTCAACGTACGAGACGAAACATCCAACATCGATATCTGCTAGCTAGTAATAGTAGGAAGGAGTATTATTTTTCATGTGAATCAATAGTACTGTACCCACACATGGCCGACACCCTGGATTCATGACACATTTCACATAAGGTTAAATTTCATGAGAGATGATCTTATTTCTCACATTGTATATCATTTTTATGTCACCACTTATATATTAACCGAATCCAATAATAATAAAGTTTACTGATACATAAATTGAGACTGATGATTTCTTTCCAAATTTCATGAGAAAAATGCTAAATATATATCGATAAAATCAACAACAAAACAATGTACTTTTATGGTCTGTTTGGTTGGAAGGGCGAAAAATAGAAAAAGTGAAAAATAAGAGGGTTTAACTTTCGACCCTCGTGGGGTGGAAAATGGTTTTCCCTCCGGTTATTTGGTTGAATAGGGGAAAAGTGAGAAGTTTCATTTTCACTTGTTTGGTATAAAATTTAGCAAGAAAAGAAAAGGTTTAAAAACGTTATATCAACCCTTTAATTCTTCCTTCACTTTTCATTCTAAATTTGGGGGGTAAATATTCAACAAAGAAGATGTGTTTCATTTTCCTATCATTTACCCTCCTACCAAACAAATGAAAATGAAGGCATCCCTCCCATTTTCCCTCCTTATTTTTCACCCCTTATATTTTCCCTCCAGCCAAACACAATATTACTGATTTTATCTGTATATTTGGCATTACTCATCTCATGGTATAACATGACGAGCAATTCTGTTGAAAATGTACTTGGTAATCAGAGTGCCCTTTGCTATGCTCATCAAATCAATTTTACCGACCAAATGAGAGTGTATTTTTTGTTTTAAATGATATTTTATTTTTTATTACATAATTTTTTAAAATGACACATATTTTAAATTAACAAAAATTAAGAGTTTAAATTTTTAGAATCATCTTTTAAACGGTTATAACAAAATTTTGAAAACATGAGACAGAAAATCTAAAAAAAAAGATTACCATTAATTTAAAAAAGAGGATCCGAACTTCAATCAAATTGCTCGAAAAAAAAAAAGATTACCAATTTTAACATATCTGCATCCCAAAGGATCAAATCTAAAACCTTAGTTAAGTTCCAACCACCACTTATCAATTGATTTTTTTTTTCTCTATTTTAAAAGAGAATTGTTAGTGTTTTTTTCCCATTGAACAGTTGCTCTAAGGTGTTTTAAAACCTAAATAGTTTTTTGTAGTTGGATATACGATTAAATTATAAAGCAAAAATCAAGAAATCATGTGTGGGGATTAATGTACTTGCATTATGCAGGTTTTCCTGTTGATTGGAGAAAACAATGGGATGTAATTAAAAAATGGTTAAATTCGATCAACATAATTAGGTTCGGATTAGGAAGTCGATTTTTGTTGATTTTAATTATTTGATGTTTTATAATGATTAAAGTGAAAAAGTAAGAGAGAGATAGAGAGAAAATGACGAGACCCATAAAAACTTAAAAATAAAAAACGATGATAAATTAACATCGTGATCCAAGCCTTAATGATTAGCAAAACCACGGAACCAATTAGCCCACAATAATACTACTACTACGTCAAAAGGGTCGGGACTTGATCTCCGCGTTGAAAATAGGGGGGTGGGGGGTCGGAGAGAGAGCTATCACAAACCCTACCTTTTTTTTTTTTACTTTTTTATTTTTAGTATCTTTTAATAGGGCTGAGCAAAAAAAGATGCAAAATCGAATCGACGAAATCGATCGAAAAAAAAATCGAATCAATATATTGATTTGGTTTCGATTTTTACTAGTACTATCAAAATCGTGAATAATGATTTGGCTGCCGTTTACTCGTAATATTATATTTTTTAAATCGAACCGAATCGAGATAATACTATTAATATATATTTAATTTTTTATTTAATTAATTACTTATATACACTTATATTATCAATGCATTTATATTTTATAATATTGAGTATTATATTTATATAAAATTTCACTCTTTTTCTTTTACTTTCGATTTTTCACATTCAATTTTCATGATAGAGAATTGTGTTTACTTAAAATTGTAAATTGAATCATAAAATTTTTCTTTTTTGTGATTGAAAATCTCTACTCAATTTGTAAATTACATTTTTTTGAAAACTGAAAGTTGTAAAAACCGAACTGAAGAAAATATAAAATCAAAGAATCGATTTTTTTATGTTTTCGGATTGGTTTCGATTTTAAAAAAAATAATAAAATCGAACTTTTGATTTAATTATAATTTTGATCAAAAGTCACCAAAATCGAACCATGATCACCCCTACCCTCTAATACTTAAATGTGCAGCAAGTAGGCTCATTTTGAGTGATACTGCTTTTCAAGTTTGGCTCTAATCTTTTCAAGTTTCATGAAATCTAGGTACGAGTTTGGGTGTCCATCGGAAAAATAATTTGGTGCAATATATATGGATCGGTGATAATAATAGTCACATGGTTGTACCATTTACCCCCCCCCCCCCAATTTCAAACAACAACCAGAATCCTAAGGCTTGAATCACGGTATTAATTTATCATCGTTTTTAGTTTTTAAGTTTTTATGGGTTCCGTCATTTTCTCTCTATCTCTATCTCTCTCTTACTTTTTCACTTTAATCATTACAAAATATCAAATAAAATCATCAAAAATCGACTTCCTCATCCGAACCTAATTCGTTTAGTTTGGTTTCACTAACAAGTTTGTGGACTTTTATCGGTACAAAAAAATTAGCGAGATTAGGCCAATAATGCCTCCAGTAAATCAGTGATACTTGAACGCCCCCGATCATAACAAGTTATTTCTAACGAAACTAGGATACGTATGCTAGATCAAGTGTTTTATGGTGTTCGTTCAGAGAATAAATGTGTGTATTTCACTTTTATTCATATACTATAACGCTCGTAACTATAGCTATACAAACAAGTTGCAGATAATCAAGAGATGTTTTATCTTAATAATAAATTATCCTTCCCAAAAATATCTATATAACTAAAGTGTATTTGTTGCATTATTTTGGAGATTAGATAATCTATGCCATTTCGCGTGCCATTTTATATGCCACCACTCACATACTAGTGGGATTCACTAACAATGTGATCCACCAACATGTGAGTTGTGGCAATGATATAGGAAATTCGAACTCATTATTTTGGGGCCAAATTATCTTTTCACCAAAAGTTTTATAAATAGGTGAATGTTTTTTCATCTTTTGGCAGCAAGACAGTTTTACTTTGTGGTGGAATAATGGGGAAGTGTTACTTAGCAGGCTTCATTATTCTCCTCCTCAATTTTGAAACGTTGGTGCTCAATTGTCTTGCTTGTCCTTACTGCCCTTACCCAACACCTCCAACCATTACTCCTCTTCCTCCATATGTGCCTAAACCTCCCATCATCAAACCCCCGACTCCCCCGGTCGTTGTTGAGCCACCCTTTGTTCCGAAACCTCCGGTAGTGCATCCTCCATACGTTCCAAAACCTCCCGTGGTGCATCCGCCTTACATTCCAAAACCTCCTGTGGTGCATCCGCCTTACATTCCTAAACCTCCGGTAGTTCACCCTCCCTACATTCCTAAGCCTCCAGCAGGGCATCCTCCACATGTTCCTAAACCTCCCGTCGTGCATCCTCCCTACATTCCAAAGCCTCCTGCAGTACATCCTCCATACATTCCAAAACCTCCTGTGGTGCATCCACCTTACATTCCAAAACCTCCTGTAGGACATCCACCTTACATTCCAAAACCTCCGGTAGGTCATCCACCATACATTCCAAAGCCTCCTCCGTTGTCTCCACCAACAATTCCAAACCCTCCCGCGGGACATCCTCCATACATTCCAAAACCTCCTATAGTACATCCACCCTACATTCCAAACCCTCCCAAAGTATTACCACCCATAGTTTACCCACCGCCTTTTCCAAAACCTCCAATTGTACTACCACCCCACGTCCCTACCCCACCAATCATATTGCCACCACTTCCACCAACCGAAACCCCATGCCCACCACCCCCACCGCCAACAGAAGTGCCCTATACTCCACCAACGTCACAACAAACATGCCCCATCGACGCCCTCAAGCTCGGTGCATGCGTCGACGTGTTGGGCGGGCTTGTGCACATTGGAATCGGGAGCAGCCCCAAGGATGCTTGCTGCCCACTTCTAGAAGGACTACTAGACTTGGATGCAGCTCTTTGTCTTTGCACTTCCATCAAAGCTAAGCTTCTCAACATCAACATTCTCATACCCATTGCACTAGAAGTGCTCGTTGATTGTGGCAAGACGATTCCACCAGGTTTCCAGTGCCCTGCCTAAGGTATATACACAGTACCTAATTAATTAGAAGTAAATGATAACTCCCTAGCTTGTGGCACTTTGATACAAAGAGTAAAATGGTACGTACGACATTAATACTATAAGATTAAGTTCAAATTATAGCACTTAATTTCTTGTAATAAATTAATTGGTGCTTATGGTGAATGAGCAGCAGCAGCAGCAGGAGATTTGCAAGCATTAACAGGGAGGGACAAATGGGAGAGAGCTGGACGGTGGAATTTGAGAACTATGTATCTACACTACAAGTACTCCATCTAGCAGATGGATTTGTTTTTCCGCTGCCAATGTAATGTTTTGGAAACAATAACGAAACCTTTTCTGTGATCTTCAATATTCCGTTACATACAATTTTAGGTAAATCTTGTTCTTGTGCAAGCACTTCTAGAAATCTTCACTAATGATAAATGTATGTAAGAAGAGAGGACGAAAAAATTGTGAAAATCAACAAACAATAAGGAGCAGAAGAACTTTTTTAACCAGTTCGTCAAGAATTGAGGGGCGCTGTCAAGCTGGGAATTTTACTACATTTCTCGAGAGGAACAACGTACTACAAGAATATTTATACCGAAACAATGACAAAAACCTCAGATGAATTTCACATCGGATACAAACCAGCCTCACAATCACTTAATAAAGATCGTGAGCTACTTCTCTCATTATCAATTGATTTTGATCCGATACTTTTAACATGAAGGGCGCTTTGATGTGAGTCGAGATACCGGATTACGCGGATCTACTAGGCTAGCGTCCTTTTCCATGTCGGGAACTGCTGCCCTGTCATTAAGGCAGCGTAGTCACTTGGCTTGACTAAGAAGCGAGAAAGTGGACTTTGAGAAAGAAAAGGGGCACGTATCGAGACGCTATCCCATATCAAATACAAACAAGCCTCAAGATTAGGCATTGTGTCTTTTTTTCTACAAATGTTTCCATCAAGGACTAAAAATTTCGTGAACAGATTGAAATCAAACAAATTATTACTCGCTCAGCAAATGGGTACTGACATATGATTAATTGTGTTAATCAAACTAGTAGCAACTGGTTTTAGGTCATTAATTTGTTAATTTGAACTTATAATACTTACGTTGTGGCCGGGCCGGATTGAAACATATGTTTTTCATTACATAAATTTCGAACACCAACCAATTAATCAACAGGGTAAGAAACATGACTGATAGCAGAAGAGGCCAATTATCATACAAGTTTATAAACTAAATAAGGCCGCCTAAATTTCTCATTTACGCCCCAATTTTGACGAAAATGCTCTCGTTATTTACCGTTTCTAAATTTCTCACCCTGCCCCCTAAAGATCAGATTGAGCGGATCATAAGGATAATTGCGCCGGTCAGAGGCGGAGGCAGGGGGGTCGGGAGGGTGCGGCCGACCCTCCGCGACGAAAATTCCTTCTTAAGGTGGTGTAATTTATGGCCAACCGCCCCTTCCCCATTTTTGAAATTTTCGGTGATTTAGGAAGGAAATACGGAAAGAAAAGGAAAAATTGAACCAATTAAAAGCATTGTTTGTTTCCTTCACAAGCAACATTGTTTGTTTTTTTCTCTGAATTCCCTCTCTCAACAAATTTTCACAATTTTTCTTTCCTTCCTGCACGAAACGGTGGCACGGCAATACGATTTCAATCTTTATTCCTATTACTATATTGTTGTATGGATAGTCATTATTAAGAAAATTATTTTCCAAACTCTCGATGTTTTTGCTTCCTTCTTATGATTTTTTATGAAGTCGACCCGTTTGTTTGATTGTTCGACCTGAAAAAAATTTCGGGGTCGCTGCCCCGAACCCGCGTATAATTTCACTTAAACTTCCTGGGTTCGCTACCGACGCTAGTGGCGGAATTAATTGATTCCATGAGAGACTACTCTCTAGCTAGATATCCTAGTATTCATCATCATGCTTTGATCATGCCCTCAACTTTTCTTTTTGATTAATCCTAGCTAGCCGCCATGATCAATCACTTGTTCATTCTGGCATTTCATTGGAAATCGTGTTCTGTTTTTGTGGTTGGAGCATCCTGCAATAATGAATGTGTCAACTTAATTACAGCCCTGTATGAGTTATAAATTTGTAGTGGAACGAACAGAAAGAAGTCTTCAAAGGAAGTCTGGGCGGAAGTGAGAAATCAGGGTTGATAAAATAAGGAGAATATTTTTTATCAAAATTTGTTAGGGTCGAGCTGAGAATATTAGGGGCGGTATTTAGCAACGTCTGGGACTATCACATGACTGATACATACATGTATGTTTTCGGTCAAACTGTAGCTAAATTGACAAAGAACATACATAGTCTACAACTGAGTGACTGATTAGAATGGAGGGAGGGAGGGAGGGAGGGAGTTAGAAGTAAGATCATTTCCATGAAACCACTTCACAGAAGGATATCATTTTATATACAAAATTAATGATTTACATCAAACTTATTCCAGTTTGCTCACTTTCAATCTTGGAAGAGCCACAGGAATTAATTGCATACGGAGGACAAATAATCAATCATAAATGAATAGAAGATGATGAGGATCGGATGACTCACAAGTTCAGATCAATGCCATCAGTGTGCCTCAACGATTTATCACCCCAAATCGACATCAATAACACTGTAACCTGCCGGCTTCTTCAACTGTTTGTCTTCAACTATACTTCTCAAATCCGCGACATCACTCCATCTTCCAGCACCAACGTACATATTTGACAATGATATATAGTACCCAACATTTTCAGGTTCCAAACTGAAGAGAATATCTGCCACTTTTCTTCCCATCTCAAGATTGCCATGATAGTTACAAGCACTTAGCATTGCTCCCCACACGCCAGCTTCGGGTGGCGTTGGTATATTCATAATAAATTCATAAGCATCAATCAGCCTGCCAGATCTACCCAGCATGTCGACAATGCACACATGATGCTCAGTAACGGGCTGTACACAGTAGTGATCAAGCATTCGGTCATAATACCCCAGACCTTCATGGATGAGGCCTGAGTGACTGCAAGCTGATAAAAGATTTATGAAAGTGGTTTTGGTTGGATTAGCTCCGGAGGCGATCATTTCATCGAACACTTCAACAGCTTTCTGACCTTTACTATGGAAACCATAAGCAGAGATCATGGAATTCCAAGTTGCTACCGATTTTTCCAATGAAAGCTGAAATATAGAGAAACCTATGTCTAGCCTCCCACAATTGCTATACATGTCCACGAGAGCAGAAGTAATAAATGGATTTTCATTTAGACCTGTTCTGAAAACATATCCATGGATCTGTTTTCCATGTCTAATAATTCCAAGTCGGGTACATGCGGACAGAATGGTGGAAATAGTGATCTCATTAGGTTCAAAACAAAGATAATGGAACAATTCTAGTGCTCTTTTTGAATCCTTATTCTGAGATAAGGCAGAGATCATGCAATTCCATGAACATAGATTACGTTCATAACACAAGTTAAATACTACTATAGCATCATCAACCTCCTTAATTCTGCCGTACATAGTTATCAGTGCATTCTGCACATGGGTATCTGTAGGAGCCAATGTTTTGACAGCGATTCCATGGGCTAACTTCCCTAGTTTCACCAATCCAAGATTTCCGCAAGCTAATAAAACGCTTTGGAGGGTAATTGAGT
Organism: Lobelia cardinalis; assembly: GCA_028566635.1. NCBI lineage: Eukaryota > Viridiplantae > Streptophyta > Magnoliopsida > Asterales > Campanulaceae > Lobelia > Lobelia cardinalis. Next base: position 13,799,756 of record JAOWAN010000005.1, read on the forward strand.
CATGTGTGGCATTTGACTGCAGTCTCATCAAGTTAAAAGTTTCTAAAGCTTTCAAGAAATACCCATACTGCACATAACCTGTAACAAGAGTGTTCCAGCAAGCTGTATCTGCAATGTCCAGATTATTCAGTAATAACATGGCAGAGGCCACCAAATCTCCACAATTTAAATACATGAACATAAGAGAGTTAATAGCAACAATATGTTTCAAAAACCCCAATTTAAGCTGCCAACAGTGGAGTGATTTGCCAAAGTGGAGAAGTGCAGGAGAATCACAGGAAGGAAGAACAGCTAAGACAGTGGTCAGAGTGCATTGGGAACTACTGCGGAGAAGGTTCCTAAAGAAACTATGAGCTTCCCTAGAGAGTCCATTATGGGAATACCCGGAGATCATTGTATTCCAGGAGATCAGGTCCTTCTCTGGAATTGTCTTGAACAAATTTTCTGCTGCTTTCACACTGCCGCTTTTCAAGTACATATCCATAAGACTATTCATCACTGACAAGTCTAGTCTGAGATTTCTTCTTGCAGTAAATCCATGAATAGCTTTTCCTTCTCTTAAGAGCATTAATTCTGCACAAAGTGGAAGTAAAGTAACCATAGTAACTCTATCAGGTTGGACGGATCCAATAATTTGCATTTTGTGAAGAAAATTAAATGCTTCTATTATCTTTCCACTTGAAACATACCCATCAATCATGGCATTCCATGAAATCAGATCTTTAGGGAAAATTCGTTTAAACACTTTGTCGGCAGCATCAATGTCTCCACATTGAGAGTATAATGAAATTAGGGAGTTTGCAAAGGAATTGTGTGAACTCTCCTCATAACCCAATTTAATACCCCAACCCTGGAAAATCTGCCCCACACCCAATTTCTCTAAGCTAGTAGACGCTGCAATAGCACATGAAAGACTCACATTATCGGCTTGTATTCCATAACAAGCCATCCGCTTGAAATAGCATAAGGACTTTTCCGGACTATTATTACTGAGGCAACCACTAATCATAGAATTCCAAGAAATGTAGTCCTTATGTTTGAGTTCTACAAACAAATGTTCAGATGAGCTCAAGTCATTGCATTTCGCATACAAATCGATGAGAGCATTAGAAAGACTAGTATCAAAAAGCATCCCTGCCTTCACGCTTAAACCATGAAGAATACGACCTTGAATCAATCTATTATTCCTACTATAAGATAATGCTGAAATGGCAATTACAAGAGTTGTAGAATCAAACTCACTCCCCTCCTCGAGCATTTCCACAAGAAATCCCCTTGCATCACTAAAGTGCGCATTCTCAATCGCTACACCCATCACTGCGTTCCAAATAATCAAATCTTTACAAGGAACCTCACGAAAAAGAGCTACGGAAGAACTATAACATTGCGCCCGTGAATAAGCAATCATGAGAGACGTCGAAGCCGGCAAATGAGCGAGAGCGCCTACTTTCAAGGCTAAGGAATGTACAAGCGTTGGTTTAACACAATTGGGTTTCAGGTTGTTAAGCCTAATGAGATCAAGAACATCATAAAAGTTGATAGTCCCCGGGGTTTGTGCTCTTTGAGGCAATACCTCGAACGGTTGGAAGGTAGGAGTAGAAGGATCATAGGAAAGTGTGAACAAAGGACAAACTCCAGCCAAAAGGGTACTGGGTTTACTGGGTAAGAAGGCATGCAAATGGTTGTGTATGTTTTTGGCATGGATGAAAGGAGATTGGAAGAATTGTAGAGGGTTGGAAGTTTGTTTGGGAGGTTTTTGGCATGGGGCTATGGTTTGGAAGTGGAGTTCTATCAATGTTCTTTTTAATTTAATTTTACACATGATATTAGTTTCTTTTTGCCACCCCAATACCCCAAATGCCCTTTGGACTAAAATGGGTCTGCTTAGGTTGTTTATGATTTTCTGGGTACAAACATAGTCTGGCAGAAAGTTGGTGATACGGCGACAAGTTGACTTATAAAAAGATTTGGAGCATCAAGCTGCATTCATTAATAGAATTCAGACCTGCAAATTATCTTATTAATTAATTTAATTTAATGTCATATAAGCCTTTTTTTTTTTCTTCCTATATTTTTATAAGGATTGTTAGGGCAAGCTCAATGCGTAAATTATATCGCGTGTCTAGCCACTCGATACTACGAGTGCTATTTTTTTCTTTTCAAATATACATAACGATCATAAAAATGTATATAATATGAATATGAAATGCACATAATAATTATGAATTTTATGATGATATAACTTATGTGCATTTTATATTCATGTTATATACATAATATATAGTCTTTATAAATGTTCGAAAAAAAAAGTGGCCGCTCTTAGAACCGAGAACATAGGCGTTCGGTATACCAACTGAGCTCAATGGTGTCTGTAAATTAGGTCCGTATATTTAGTTTTAGAGCCCCAGAAGAATCTTTTGAGTCTGTAAAGTTTAAATAAGCTTAGTGGTTGATCTGCAGAAATTGAGTTTATATAAGTTATTTTATATAATAACATGATTATTAATTTTTTATATGTTTAATTTTAAATGATAATTAAATATTTTGTATAATCATTATTATTATTTTTTTACAAATATTTTGACCAAAAAATTATAAAAATTTATGAATATGTCAAAATTTATCCTATTCTTAAATCTCTTATCTAATTACAGTAAAGTAGATTGGATCACACAAACTACGCACGATATCTTCCATAGCACTGATGCTAATAATAAATAAATACAAAAATAAAATTAGATAAAATCTAAAATAGGTAATAAATTAAATTTATTCTAAAAACACAATTAATTGCGGGAGCTGTTATTTACACACTCCAATTTTATTAAGTTTACACATTTATTTTATTTAAAAAAAATATTTTTTGCACAATTACCATAATATCCTCCATGATAAAAGTTATATGTTAACACTCAAAATAGGATAAATACACACTTCTTTAAATATATAATACGTTAAATACACACTCCTATTTACAACAACTTTGCCGAAATCGGAGATTTCAATCAATGAAATATTTATGCTTTGAACACATCCAACAAAATTCCTAAAAGCAATTTGAAAAGTAAAATCACAGAACGATTCAAGAAAATCAAAGAGATAAAAAAACGCAAAAAACGACGGAAGGTACTATGATGGTCGCCTAATCATTGATTTTATAGGTATGATCTCTTTTCTGCATCCAAAACCATACCCAGACAAAAATTCAGAACAAATGCCAACTTAGTTTGGGCATTTTTAAATTTTATTGAGTTATTTCTTGTATCACAAAAAGACATGTTTTAACGATTTGGGCTTTCAGCACAGAGCTTGGGGCTACAATACCTGGATGCGTTCCTCACTTCCTTGATGCACTAGGATCAAACTTTACTCAGGGAACTAATTTTGCCACTGGTGAGTGGCATGCAATTTGATTACTCAAATTAAACAACCATGAAAATTAGGCTTTAGAGTTGGAGTACTAGTAGGAACCTATTAGACATGCTACAAGCACTGTGAATAAGCCTGTCAATACGGGTTAAATGGGTTGAAATGAGTTGACTTTTAATAATTAACAGATTATAATGGGTTCAACCTATTATAACCCATTTAATTAATCGATCAATTCAATTGTATAATAAATGGATTAAGTTAAACTCGAATTAACATATCAAATACTCATTCGCACAAAAAAATATATTTTTGACATTCTAATATACAAATTTGTAGCTAAATGAGTTGAAATGTGTTAAATTGTTTAGCGGGTTAAAGCAGGTTAGAGTGGGTTAATGGGTAGAATTTTGACAGGCCTAACTGTGAAACAACCGCCCAATAAAATACAAAATAAATATGTGAAAAGGTTATAGACTTCGTAGGGGAAAGTCGGAGCTACCATTCTAGCACAAGCTTGTATTGGGCGTCCTTGCAGATGAGGTAAAAACCTCTTTTTGATCTTGGACGTATGCATTTGGGGATACAAATTTACCCTAATAAATTCTTTGATTTTTTATGGATTTTAGAATTAAGAAGATAGAACTCCTTTAATGATTGAGATTTAAATTCCTGTATGAAGAAAGAAAAGAACGGAGGAAAGCTCCTAATCCTAGAAGTGTGTATTTAATATTTTTTAAAGTTAAAAGATGGTGAATATATATTTTTATTAATAAGGGTATAATAGTACTTTTATATAGAATATTTTTTTAAAAAAATAAAAATAAAAATTTAATAAATATAGAGTGTGTAAATAACACCACCTTTAATTGCCAGTGAAAAATAAAATAAAGATGGCAACTAATTAAAAACAATAAATCCATTTTATCCTAAAACTAAACGCAAGCCCATTTCAATACATAGACCAGTTCCTTCCCTCACCCCCACCCTCGTTAAATGCCCAATACATATGATTTTTGGTATTAAAATTTGGAGATGGTGATTTGGAGAGAGAGAGAGAGAGAGAGAGAGAGAGAGAGAGAGAGAGAGAGAGAGAGAGAGAGAGAGAGAGAGAGAG
>JAOWAN010000005.1:13834974-13845689 GCA_028566635.1 Lobelia cardinalis
TTATATTTTTGAGCGCTCTTATATATTTATATATATATATATATATATATATATATATATATATATATATATATATATAGTCTATGGCCGGAAGTTTGATGCAAATTCCCCATTATTCTATTTCTGGTATCACGAGTATCGCAACTATACCAACCAAATCAGGAAGCACATAGACTATATTGACCCATACAGTTTCGTGACTTCAAATGTCAACAAAAAGAAATTTGGCCCCCATCCTGAAAAATAATAAAAATAAAAATTGCAGATTATCGTACATATGAAAAAGGTCTCTGCAAATTACAAAATATCTCACTGACTCATTATTGTAACCATAGATGCCGCTTTGCCAGTAAACACATTCAGTAAAGCTTTTATGGAGCTGAAGGCCACAAACATCCGCAATGCTGTAGGCTCTATCAAGCAGATCAACTTCTCCTTCAGCCCAGACTCGATTTCTCTCATCAGCTACAAACTTTATATGATAAATACAACCTGGATACCTGATTCTGGCAACAATTTCAGGTTCCCCGTGCTATTTGTGTAGACTCTGCTCCTGGGCCGCATATGTCAACTTTATCATCACATTGATATCCACATGTTTTCGGTTCCAAGGGGGAGTCGAGTCTAAATCACAGGAGATATTCTTAAAAGATCAAACCTGAGCTCTAAAGCGTGCAACCTTCTCATGTATTTTCAGCTGAGCAAGTCACTGAACAAATTAGGATTCTGATTTAATGGTGTCACACCCATTTGTCTGACAAGTGCATCCTTTTCCAACGCATCTTTAAGATTCGGACCCTTGTTCAAATGTGTCGGATGTAAATTTGTATTTCCTCCCTGACTTGGTCTTGCACTTGGAATTGGCAACCCAGAAATGAGATTAGCATCAAGCTTTTCAGTGGAAAGAGGAAATGCACCACTATTCTGCCTGGTTGAAGATGCATCGGAATATAGCGACATAAGATCAGGACCTTTTGTGGCATCACTTGAGGCAGAGTTCACAGCTGAAACATCTTGGGTTGCACCAAGTAAACCTTCCAGTTGCTTAAATGGATCTACGGATGGGGCACTACTGGGAACAGTTGAATCACCAAAGTCGAGCAGATCAGGAGGAGGCTGGGTTGCATTCAGTGGCGGAGGTTCCGAAGCTGTCACTCCCTTGGACACGTGAGACTTATCTGATGCAGAGCTGTTTGTTTTTGAAGCCTTGTGGCCACCAGTAGATTGTTTCTTGTCAGCCTTAGATGTACCCCCAAACAGCGAAGCAGCAAGCTTTTGCTTTTCTGGAGAGATCTCTATTTGTGGCTTTCTTGAATCGTAAGAAGACTCTCGTGCATTAGATCTTTCACTAATTGTCCCATCAGATCTTGTCGCGCCATTAACAGTCTTATAAGAATCAGAAGTTGAGGTAGAGGGGGAGGCAGATGAGTAACTTGGCTTACCCCATTTCTTCTGAACCCCATCAAGACGTAGCCTAAGTTCTGATGGCCTACTATCAGAAGCAGATGCTACAGATGGAGCATGGTGGGTCTCCCTTGCATAGGATGGCTCTGGCACTGGAACAAGTTCAGTTGAGGGGACTATTATTGCTGGAGTCCGTGCAGGAATCGTGGGTTTAGGAAGTTCATAGGCCTCAAACCTAAGAGCATGGGAAGAGGCTTCATTCACATCTTGGTTTCTTAAGTTGCTGATATTTAAGACTCCAGAGCGCTCACTCTCAGGGATATAGGGTTGAGCCCCCTTTTCCAAAGACTGTTGGACATAACTGTCTAGGAATGAAAGGTTCTTATCAATCTGTAAAATGAAAAGAAAATGTCCTTAATGTTTTCTAACAAATTTGACCAGAATAGTGATCATCCTACTCTACTAGTGAGTGAATCTAAGGCACAGCAAAACGTTACAAAACATAAAGAGCAAGTTCAGAACCACCAAAATCAATGCAATGCTATGAAGTCAACCATGCAGTAGCTTATTCCATCGTAGGTATGTATTTTTGCTTCACTGCACTACACGTTACAAAAATTTTAATCACTACAGCCAAAAAGATACAAAACATTCAAGCACCTCCCCCCCCTCCCCAAAGGTCAAATCGGATATGTAAACATTCAAGCAACACTCAAGCTGCAATGGTAAACTGGAACCATAAAAACAAGTAAACCATTTATTTAGTTTGAGGGTTTACACTATAATACAAATATATATATATATATATATATATATATAGGTAGGTAGGTAGTTGTTCAAATAAAAACCACAAATAAAATGTGAACAGTGCGAGCCACTATGAACCATGAAATTTCAACTGTGAACCATGATTCATAAAATATCAATTGTTTTCTCATGATGTGAACATTAAACTTCCCCAGGCTAGACCAAGTCATGGCTTGTGAATCTGGATCGCCACTTGCACCCATTTCATGTCAACCACATGAAGCGTCAAATATAATGCACACAAATGAAAAAAGGTACATATGATATGATCCATGGATATAAATACGCGCTCAGCAATATTTATGACAAATTGAATCAGAAAGGTATCTCTGAAGGTAAGGACCTATGTTACCCAGGTTCGGCAAAAAGGATCAGATGCAGGTACTAATCCGAGGATCAGTGCGGCATCTGTCCATATTTAGGATCTGGGGATACGGCCAAAAAGTATCCAAATATAGGATAGGGGTGTGGGGATCCTCCATCCCAAAAATTTCATATATGATCACATTATTCCCCTTTCAAAATTATAAGAGGAACATAGTAATACACTTTTAACTGTAGTAGACAGCTATTTACGGCCAAGGTATTTAGATTAAAACACGTAATTGAGTAATGAAAGCACAAGACTAAATAGAAAATTTATGAGTAAGAAGATTCATATGTAATACTCAAATGTATAAGGATATAAGTGTCAAGTAAAAGTAGATCAAGCGGAGACTCTGTAAAGTTATTAAATTTCTTAACCTCTCTCTCTCTCTCTCTTCCCCCCTCCCTCCCTCCCTTCTTTGCTGCCCTAGCCGTAACCGTCTTCCATCTGCCGAATCCGAAGTGAGATCCGCACCCGGATCGTGTCAAACATAGGTAAGGACTAATGTAAAGGGACCATAAATGATTTTATATTTTGGGGGGGGGGGGGAGGGGGTGTCCGGAGAGTACAAGTTAAATGTTAGTTTCCACTTTTAGTCCTTTTTTCTTGCAACACCACTAAATATTAGAATACAAAGGCTGGATCACTGAAGTACTCTTACCCACATGAAGCTGAGACCAGGCTTGTCAAAATGCTACCCATTAACCCACTTTAACCTGCTAAATACCTCAACCCATTTAGGTACAAATTTGTATATTAGAATGTCAAAAAACATTTTTGTCGTGCGAATGAGTATTCAATATGTTAATTCGAGTTTAACTTAACTCATTTCTTATACAATTGAGTTGATCGGTTAATTAAATGGGTTATAACTTGTTAATTATTGGAACTCAACTCATTTCAACTCATTTAACCCGTATTGACAGGCTTAGCTCAGACCAAGCTGACGAATGATAGTTACGATACCGAGGCAGATTCATCATATGGAATCACATTTAGTACTTGTGGTCGCACCAATTTAGAGTAATGAATGAAAGTCAATTTACTTCAGATTAGTTTAAACAAAGCTTCAATTATTCTGAAAAAAAATTAATTCCCATGGTTATACCAAAGGAAGATCCATCCAGAAGGTAAATATCATAAGATTGCTCCATCAGACTTCATAAGATTCACAACGAAGGCACACATCCATTTCGGGCAAAGAGTCCATGTTCGAAATTCCAAACTCTTTTATTTTATACTTTTACTACATTGTAATTTTTAAAATTGTATTAAAGTTAATCTTTTTCTAAAATATGTGAGAATTATCATATTTTGAGAAAATAAAATATTTATGGTTTACTTTTGAAATTGAATCGCAGAATAGAATAGTGGATGTTTTGCCTAGAATGGAGAGAGTGCATGATATTAATATCCAAGATGTATAAATCGGTGGAAATACTAATCAACACTCCTCTATTAGAATTTTTGTGTCCTACTTCGCTTTATAGATTGTAATGGAGGCATTCACGTTTCATCCAGATTTCTAACACCAGAACTCCTTAATCAACTGCAGATTGCTTGGTCTTTTTTACTAGCTATGCATTATTTTCCATTTAGGAGTCCAAAATTTATTCATAATAGGTAGTCTTTTAACTCTTATTATCAAATTGTACATGCCAAGCAATATCTTCTCCACATAAAACCTGCTGAGTTTATTTTGAGACCTTGTATTTTGCATGGCACTATGATAAATTGACTTTTATTTCATTACAAAACAGCTACTAGAGTAACCTTCTATCTCCTGTTATCTGCATTCCATAATAGCATGAGGAGGAGCCCAGCGACAATTTTTTTTAAGGAAACACTAGAAAGGGAATGTTGTAGCGAACTTCTAGACCCTTACCTTGAGGATCACTCAATTGTCCAAGTGCTATTTCTTGGTGGGAAAGAGGGGGATGTAATTCATCTGTAATTTTCTTTCCTTTTGATAATATCAACCTGTGTGATAGTAAAAATATCCCAAAAACATACTAAAAAAATAGTCTCAATGTACCTTTCGTGAATATTAAGGCGCGTGCTTAATATGCTTGTACCATTAGCAAATTATACTAAAATTTAACAGAATTTGGAAATGGGACTTATCTTTTCGGACTAGACAAAAGAGGAAAATTGGACTATTTTTTAGGGCGGAGGGAGTATTAGCTCCGACAGTTGTACATGACACCTTTTCAAGCATGTAGCACTTGCTGAAGTTTAAATACTGAATGCCTTCCCCCTTTTGACATATGATTCAGCGCCCAAACATCATAATTGGCTACTAACTACAAACATGATTTCCATGAAACACATCACTTTCTTTCGATGCTGAAACTGTCCCCATTTCACTACTCTTAATTCCCAAAATGAAAGCCTGCATGAAGCTTAACCCACAGCCAGTGCATAAAACAATTTGAAATTTACATAGAAAGTAGTTCCAACCAACCCTCATATTCTGGATTAAACGAGTGAAAATACTACTATTGAACAGATCTTGGATCTGAGGCCAATAAAATTAAACAAATATTAACCAAATACTAATAAATGCACAATATGATCACTAAAAATCTACATGGAAGCAGAAGAAAGAGATAAACCATATACTTTCAGGGGAAACATATTAAAAATAAAAGTGAATGATCAATATGAACATTCTAGTATAAGAAATCACCTCAAGGTCTTCACAGCTTGCATCTAATGGCATTATACTTTCTACAGTTCGAGCATCTAGACCAATAACAGCTTGAAGTTCATATGCACGTTGCTGGAGATCAGTTGAGTGCGATGCAGATAATTCCTCAACCAAGGATTGGCACTGCAACAAGGGTAAAGAGTTGACAAATTCAGATATTCTGCTTTATCGGTTACATGAACAAAAGTTGACGACAATCATCCCACTATTTAAAGTAGAAGATCTGGATTTTCTGATATATAAGGTTCAGATGCAAAACCAAACCAGATAGGAAGAAAAGAAAGAAAGCAATTTGGAATTGTAAGAAGAAACAAGAATGACAACTGAAAGATAATACAACTTACTTTCTTTCCTGTTAATGAGATCGCTACTATAATCAAGTTGGAACAATTAGTTCGGATTTTTTTATTTTTTGATAAAAAGAATAAATTTCATTAGAAAATAAAGAAAGAACTGAAAGATGACAGACCAGGAATCCGCCTAGACTCCAACAAGATCCAGGTAATGCAATGTTGCACTCCAGTTCCTAACTAGGTCAGCTAAAGAGAAGTCGCCCATTGGGAAGCCTGGTAGGAAATCTAATAGGTCCCTTTACAAAACTAATCTAGCACTAAGGCCTTAAAATTTTAGAGTTTTGTGCAGCGGAATCATTTGATTATGTAAGACCTTCTAGTGGTTGACTAGTGTTGTAGAGGGACCTCTCAATTCGTTCCGGAGCATGGTTCTTAGAGACTTAAGTGTCTCCAAGCTTAACATCTTGTCTACACCTTTTTAAAACTCTTAAAAACATTATTTTTTTATGCGCTTAAATTTCATAATTTGATTATAAAGAATCATTATTTATGCTCAAACAATGATTCTGAATTATTCAAATAAAAATTTTATGCTTAAATGTCATATCTGACTTACTTAAAATAAAAGCACGTGCTTGATGTCTAATTTGATTTATTTAGAATAAAAATATGTCTATCATTGTCAAATTTTGAAATATTAAAATCATATACTAATTCTTAAATGTTTAAATTTGATTGCTTAAAGTCATAATTTGAGATTAATTATGCATTTGATTATCTTAGGATCTATGTTACCAGGATGCGGTTACGAGTATCCAACACGGGTGCGGATCCGCATGTCGGATCATCCAAAATTATAAAATTTGACACCAAATGTAGTGAAAACAGCCAAACCCACACCCACGTCCTGTCGGACTCGGGTACTTTGGCAAAAGTGAAGGGTAATAGCATGGGATCTCTTATTAATTCTTAACATCATACTTGATCATTTGAGGATCACTATCTTGGTTCGCTATTATGAGTTTCACATTTACTTTGTTTTAAACATGAACCTTTAGTTATATTCTGCCTTTTTGGTATTGCGCATTCTCTTTCAGATAAGCATCCTTTAGAGAAGCAAAGCTAGTTCACGAGTTAGAGACTCATAGGGTGGTTGCTAGGGGGAAAACTCATAAATTCCCTCGGGCTTGGCGGCAGTACCGATGAACTCATTGGCACCTTATTTGGTGCAGCCGTTCATGCCCTTCTGCTCCTATTGCGGGGCTTTGCATTGCCTTCGTAGGAATGTGTAACAACTAACAATATATTTGTGCCTCATTGTTATACTTGATTAATTAGAATTAAGGGCATGCTTAATTTCCATATTTGATTATCAAAATCATTTTAATGGCATTTCATTTTAATTTCTTGCTCAAAAGCTCATTTATGTATCTTTTAACTTTTAGGAATATTAGTTGCTTGATGAACATGCATAAACAAAGTTACATAATCAACGAACTATCATGATTGCAACCAACATCAAAATATGCATACAGAACGTTCTTACTTTATTTATTTTCCGAAAAAGTGTGGCTTTATTTGAGGGAGCACAAGGGTTTTAATGGATATATTCCATTTTGAAGCAAATCACCAAAACCATCCAAAAGTTGTCTATTGTCGAAGAATACAAACTGCTGAACCTGTGCCAAGACAGCCTTGCACGCCTTCAGGAAAAATTCATTTTCTCACTCTCTGAAGTTCAGAACTGCAAACCACTTTTTTGTACTGAAAGTAGATTCACAGAGCTTTCAAAAGCACATAAGCTTGCAGTCTGGAACCTTTCAAATCAATCCAATTTAATTAGAGGACGACTGAAATTGTGGTTCTGAAACATGTGTGCGAAGAACTAGCACAATTGCACTGAATATTGATTTTCTCGGTCTCCCGAGACCGAAACAACAAACCGCTTTTTTCAACTGGAAGTAGACTCAAAGCTCTTACCAATGAATAAGACGGCTGAAAAAATTGTATCTCTTTACACATTGAGAACGAGAGAAAGGCTATTTAACGTACTAACAATTATGGCTAGCTAAGTACAACTCTTATACATATTCCGTTGTAAAATTATTTGATAATTGTTTGGGCTTACATATTTAAGGTAGTACCTTGCTCTGCTCAATGATACTTTTTTCATCATCATCAAGGACCTATTAGTTTTGATAATGATGATGATAGGTTTTAATTAGTCCCCTTCACTTTAGAATCACATTGTGAAAGAGTTTAACTTAATAGCTAGAGAGGAAAGCTTTTCTTACTTTGATATGGTTAACTACTTCTAATTAACTCCATCAGTTGGCTACTTTAGACGGATATAAAAGTTTAATAAAGCTTCATACACGCCTATGAAGTTAGCGCTCTCGTCGTGGGGGAAGATCATGGTGCAGTCTTCTCTTTGGGCTAGGAGTTTTGGAGCTTTACAAGGCTTGTCTTTAGGAGAATTAGCTAGAGACTGGAGAGCTGTCCTCCAATGATTGTCGTTTTTGGTCCTTTTATGTTTTTATGGCTTTGGCAGACTTCTTGTCCACCTTCCTTGTAATCTCTTTCTCTATCAATAATGTTCTTTTTTTTATCAAAAAAAATTAAGAAGAAAATACACGACTATGAAGTTATCTACAAGAGCTGAGAATTTTGGACGAAGATTGAGACGTCATGCGCACTCCGAAAATACGCAAAATTTTTCTTAAAATGAAAGGGAATTTATTTCTAGACGTGTATATATCTTCGAATTTCAGTTTTGAGTTCCCAATAGAAAGATATACGTGATTGAAGAAATGAGATGAAAAGTTGGGTAAGTACATAGTTATTAAAGGCGCGCCTAGGCGCTGGGACCAGGCGGGCGCATGATCTGTGCCTTGATAGACCTAGGCGAGGCGCTGTTCATAAGGCGAGGGAATAGGCGCGCCTTTTGGCTAGGCATGCGCCTTGAATAGGCGCGCCTAAGGCTCCAGGCGCAGATAAGTGTATGTAGGTGTTAAAACTACGTAGTTTTGCTTTGTTTAGGGTTTAATATAGCAAGTAAAGTAGCGATTCAAATCATTCGACTCCCAGAAGGAAAGAAGATCGAAGGAAAGAAGAAAGAAGCACGAACTGTCGCTCCCCTTCAGGACTCCCTTCCGCCACCAACCCTCCATCACCGCCGACGACTGCAGTACTTCCAGGTATGGTTTTTTTTTCCTTTCGTTTCTGCTCATCTCTTCTTCTTCTCTCTTCTCTTCTGTGCTGTTCTTCTTCTTTTCTCTGTACCCCTGTTCTTCTTGTTCTGCTCTTCTTCTTGTTCTTCTTTTCTTCTGGTTCTCTTCTTCTGATTCTCTTTTTTTTTTCTCTTCTCTTCTTCTTTCTTATTCTACTCTTCTTTTTTTCTCTTCTTCATTATTCTGCTCTGCTTCTTCTTTCTTCTTCTTGTTCTTCTCTTCTTATTTTCTCTTCTTTCTTCTTTCTCTGCTGCTCTTATTCTTCTTCTTCTTTCTGCTATTTTTTTTCTCTCTTCTCTGCTACAGACTACAATGCTACTCTTCTTGCAAATTCATTTTTATTCATCATTAAAAAAAAAGAGAGATAAGAATCCTGTTCCTGCTATTCTTTCTTTCATTTGTTTGGGCTGTACACTATCAGACATTCAGACTGTGATTCTCATGTCTGTTATTCTCTCTTTTTTTTAATTCTATTTATCACTAATAGTGTTGTTTTAATTCACTACTTGAATTTAATTTATTGCTTATGTTGATGTTGTGTATGACTATATTGATTTTTTAGTAAATTTTAAGCATTTTTGTGCGCCTTGTTGCTCGGGCGCGCGCCAGCCTTGCGCCTAGGCTCTGGGCACACCTTTTGCGCCTTTGTGCGCCTTTAATAACTATGGGTAAGTAGAAGGGAGCAAAGCGTAAAAATTTGTTATAAACTTCAAATTTGAAAGATATTTCCATTGGGAGATGTCAGGCAATGCAAAAATCACATGATGCTCCTACAAGTTCCTTTTCAACCGTTAAATTGTAATATCATCGTTTTTGTGACCAACAGACAACTTCATTATCTCCTATAAGTAGAAGTTTAATTTTTCAGCTCCTGAGTGCTCTCCTACCTCAATTTGAAGAGGGCCAAAGTACCGTCACTTTACCATCTTAATATTTTGTGAGTCTACCAAAGTTATCAATTAGAGTGGATATTATAAAAGAAAAGTACTACAATGTAAAATTTCCACACCAATACACAAAATACATTTCGAGCTTCCACACCAAACTTTTGCAAGAGATAAAAGCTACAATGACTGAGTAGCTTCGCAACGGAGAAGAGCTTTCACTCTAAAATTCCAGCACTAACAAGTAGGAAAGAAGTTATTAAGTAACTTTTACCTTGTCAAAGCATTAACTAAAACCTATAGCGGCAAACATTCATGATTAGCACCTCCCTCATCAATACTTTCAAATTATACGATGGGTGCGATTGATAACTGTTGCGAGTATAATAAAGCTATTTTGTGGTTTTATAGTCTGGGTAGATTGTTGTGGTTGAAAATGGATTATTTGGTAGAGACATGATTTGATGTCTAAAAGAAAATGTCTCCTAATGATGAGAGAGAATGTGAGTGGTAGATGAGAGTGCTAATTTTTTGGTGTTCGTGAATAGTGAAAAATGTTGGGAAAAAGTAGTTATGTCTAAACAATGTTTAAAATTGGATAATGAGAATGGGAAAAAAGCAATGTAAGTGATCAAGAGGGTGATTGCCGTTGGGGAGAAAATGTGAAAATGCAAACTTTATCTCTAAGGGTGCGTTTGGACGATGGGTTTTTTTGTCGATTTTGGAAACTTTGGGTTTATGAAAAAGTAGGTGATTTTTGTACTGTACATTTGTAATTTTATTTGCCAAAAATACCCTTGATTTTTATGATCAATTTCCCTAATGCCCACTGACTGCTACAGCGTACGCCTGACAGCTTTGATTTTTCATTGAAGGTGACATGCAGTCCTACTCACCCCCTATAATGAACTAAATAAAACCCCCGCCATCTCAACTTCAACAAAAGGTTACTGCTAGGGCTCCCATTTTTGGGGAAGACACATCCAACATTGGCACATCGCACTGGTCCAGAATCTAGAT
>JAOWAN010000005.1:13907837-13924937 GCA_028566635.1 Lobelia cardinalis
TAAAAACTTAAGTGGTGAACAAGTTTTACCTTTGTTTTTCACGTTTTGTGCGAGAAACTGAAATGCCAAACGCACCCCTTCTCTTCTTGTTTGCAATTTGGTGCTTCCATCTCTCCTGTTGTCTATTGAACTAGAAGGAAGTCAAATATTACTACATGCATCTTAAAATGAGTGTTACTTTTTCAGAAAAATTGTCCCAAAATGACCTTCCGTTTACGAATCAAGTTACTAACATTCCCACTTGCAACACTATTACGTTACCAAAAAAGGGTGATTATGTACACTAGTAATATTGCACACCGTTCATGTGTGCATTTAGTAAAGAAAATTGATGTACCAAATTATAGTTTTCGGCAATAAAAATTAAGTTGATTTGTACATTTTATTAAAGAAGTTAAAAATTGAAAATTATTATGAACATGACTAGTAATTATTTAAGGTGATAAATAATTTAAAATGGAAAAAAAATGGGGACGGTTTTAGTATAAGGTGATAAACAATTTAAAATGAGAAAAAATAGGGATGGTTTTGATCTAAATCAGGACTCCAATTCTCCTAATATATAGTTCTCTTATACAAACATGAATTGTGGTGGTTGAGTTTTGTTGAGGTTTGAGGGATTGAAAATTTACAACTAATACCCTATTTGTTATGTTGGAAGAAGAAGGGAGTAGTGATTAGTGGATAAGGGATGAGGATGAAATTGGAAAGCATAAAAAGTTTGACAGAGCTTCAGATTTTCCGCTGCTCCCGCTTTATTGTATCATGGATGAACCACTAATAATGCCTATTCTCTCAAGTTTCTAAATTTTTCTTGAAAATTGCAAAATGGGTACTTATTTTGGGACTTGGGGTGTATGACGTGCATTCGGCTTATCTGAATTAAGCACACCATCTTTATTAATGCAGTTCAAAGTTGACAGTGAGCAGAGCTTTTATTGCATACAAATTGAATAGCTCACTTTTTTTTTCCAGAATGTTGCTAGAACCAATCGATTGTGGGACGAAGACAGTTCCTTCTTCATTCTTTCTTTGGATTAGTGAAGCTTCATACAGTTGGATCAGTTTTCTCTGTTCTGAATTTAAATCTGGTTATTCTCACCTGTTTGTAGGTCAGGAACGGACCATGCCAGTGTGAATATTCTCAGTTCTGCGATTCCCAAAGATAAAAGTTATTTTTCATTCTGTACCAAAGTTCCACCGTACAAATGGAAGTAATTAGTCATAGAATCAACGAGAAAAGCCCTCCAGTTTTGTTGGTTCTTGTCACTGCAGTCCTGGATTTCAGAGATTGTTACCGAAGGACAGGCCATCTATTTCCTCAAAAGGTGGCATAAGATTTGAGCACTAGGAAAAGTGTTTGTATAATCAATCAGCACAGGCTCGAAGGGAAAGCGAGGCCATGATGCTCCAACAGTAAGCATCTCATTCTTATTCAACAACCACAGTGCTCCGTATGCCTTTGTTGAGGTTGGACTTTACATCACTGAAACTGGATGTTAGTTTTAATTTGTGTTTCTCTTGAAAGTATAGTTCATTTATTTTTCTGTCTTACGACATTCATCGTTGCTTTTAGGTGAAAGCATGAAGTTTCTTACAAAGTGGCTTTTTATGTGAATGGTCCTGTTTGTACAGAATTTTAAATGCCCAATTTGATTTAAAGTGTTGCTTCTTGGCTGCCCATGCTTGATACTTCACATGTCTTGGGAGTTGCTGCTTTACAATTTGCTATGGTGAAACTCGAATAACCTTTCTGAGTTCTTGATCGACCTGAAACTGCTCTTACTTTTAGCTCTTGAACACAATACCAGCCATGAAGAAGACCAATGCAGTGGCTAAAAACTACATACAACTCAGGGCACCAACTAACAACCAAAAATCCGTTGAGAGGAACAGGCTAAAGAGCAAATTGGTTGGAGGACAAAATCAATAAGTCATGGTTTTTACAAATAGTCCATTGGGTCCTGGATTGTGAAAAAAGTGAGGGAAAGTGTGCATGTTCCATTGGAAAAAAAAATCTACGGGGATTTAAAGGGTTACCTTGACAAAATTCATCGTTTGAAAACAGGGTGATTTGCGCATGGCTATTGGTCTTTGATATAAAAAAAGAGAAGATTGTTTAAAGATAAATGGACATTTCGAAAAACTAGATCTCATTTTTCTCTTTCGTTAAGAGTTCTCTAAAAGTGGCTAAAATTTCAGTGTAAAACAATAATGTGACAGCACAGTAGGAGAAAGATGGGTAGAATTTGTTTCACTGTATTCCAACTGAAAGTCATTTGTTCTCACGATCAACTGAGATTGCTCTCATGAGCCAACACATTTACATAGAAGATTGAAGTTACAGATAACTTGGGGCGTGAATTCGAATAACCAACAAAAATAAATAAAGAGAATGAGAAAATAACAATCACCCCATATTGCTCGTCCTCGTAAAAAGCTTAGCTACTTGTCACAACACTTGGTGTCAACATAACCTCTTCATCGACAAAGGCGAAGGCTTCCATTAAAATCAGAGTTCTAAACCTGCGTTCTCCCCTGCAAAAGAAACTTCGCAACTTTAGTTCCTTCTCTTTCGACTTTCCCTTTTCGCCCAGTAAAGGTGTTGGGGAGAAAAGAAGAAGGGTTGGGGGAGGGGGGATAAAGCAGAAGAATGAAAGTCAATCCTCCTCTGAGTCAACATTTAACAAGTTCTCCAATGGCCCCTGTTACTAGACTATTTCATAGCAAGTAATTATCTCAAATTGAGAATTAACCAATGTGTTTTGTGTTAGTTCCAGTAGACAATTTCCTACATGGATTACCACATGTATCATATGGGCCCTGGCTAATAGGAGTATACTTAATGGGCAATATTATTTCAAATGGTACAATCATTTGAAGTTCACTGCACCGCACGATCAAATGTTAAGGATTTGCATTGCGACTCTCTTGGTGTTCTATCATAAATCAAGTTCTTGTTTGTCGTGTCAAGCCTATGAAAACTCGGTGTTCTTGCTGAGAGCTTTTAAAACGCTACACTTTGGAGCTTTTAAAAACGTTGGAATACTGGCAAAAACGGAGATTTTAAAACTCTCAATTGATACGGTCTTGTAATTTTTAGTGCAGCATTATTGTCTAAAACGCTCGACAAGACGGATCCTTGATAGATAAGAGCAGGTTGGAAGCTGCTAACATGGAACTAATGCAGATTGAGTATATACAATTTAGGAAACCTTACCATGCATGCATTTAATAAAGTAGCCCAACTCCGAGAAGCATAGGGTTCTTTCAACCAAAGGCAATGGCTGTTGAAATGAAAAGAATGCAAAGTGATGACGGTCCGGATCATTTCTTGGTTTTGCAGTTTCAACTATTCTCATGAAGCCTTCTCTATCATAGCATGAAAATGCATTTTGACCTGCTACAGGCAATCCTCTTTCCCATGCTGAACTCAAAACCTGCAAAAATGGAAAAGGCACCACTAACCTTAATCATGAACCCTAACCCAAAAAAACAGGGATAATAAGTAAAAAAGCTCGATGGATCCACCAAAAAGATCTTCTAAAAGTTGCACGATATGAGATATTTTACTTGACAGGACATTGAGTTGATTTAGCTTGGGAACAAAAATGGCAAAGTGAAAGGATCACCAATCAGCAATTACCTGCCAACTCAAGCCTTCTGGATCAACAGACGCTTCGTCAATTTCCTGCGAGGTGACCTGCAATCCTGAGCAGATAAACTTCATTGTGACAGAATGTTTCTTAAGAACCTCAAAAAGTGGAGAGTACCCATCCCGATTTGTTGGGTTATAGTATCCAGCTGTGAGCTCTGCGGCATGGCTTGCAGATTTATACCACCAATAAACTGCTGGAATCTGCAGTGTGCCATACAAAGTTTTGGAAAACGAGTACCTCTACTGTTTAAAAATTTAATTTGCTGTGTGAATAAAAAAGACAACAAAATTTCAGTATGAACTAGATGCATCAAAAATTACCTTTACAATCATCCTTGCATCTTCAAACACTAGGCTTGCAAAGGTCAGGATATTATTCGCATGATCTATTAAAGACTGAGCATACCAGTGGAGGAAGAAGCGCCCATAGTAGCTGTCGTATTCACCTCGTTCACAGAAGAACCTAGTTTCATGTGGCCTAGAATTATAATGTCCAGCATTTTCAGGCCCTTGGGCCCAGAAAGAGTGTCCACGTAGTTTTGCAGCTTTTCGGAGATTCTGCTGCGTGTATCTATCATAACACTGCAAAAAACTGAAGCATTTTATGCATGTATTTAGAAGATATTAAAAATTGCAGAGTTGTTATGCATGCAGCATTGACCACCATAAGCATCATAATAAATAAATGAGAATCATAGATCAACACAGAGAAATTAAGATGGAACATATTGAACAGATATCGAGCAGAAGTCAATAGTCAAGTATAATGTGAGCACAATTATAACTGTGGCCTGCAAGAGGAAATAGTCTAGGTGCATCCAAATGAGCCAAATGTTTGATCAGCCAGGAAGCATCAAACTGCCCTATTAGACAATTAACTTCCTACAACAAACATAATGTGCTAACATGAAGAGTTAACCAGCAAAAGCAAAGGCATCCATTGGTTTTCATACATAAATTTGTGATGTTTGTAGCCATTCAAGGGATATTAATAATTTAAATGGGTTGGGGTTAGAGGTCCAATATCCCTTAAAAGGACGGAAAAATAACGATCAGGTAGATGCTCTTTTTATTGGGATTGGAATATCCGAATACAGAGATCTTGCTTGATGGGAGTAAAATTCCTATCCTACAAAAATCTAGTCAAATTCTTGTTTGTTAATTAATTCTTGAGAACAGAAGAGCAGGATCGTGACATGATCATAGCAGTAATGCTCCTGTGAAGGTGGAAATCCTTACCTATCTTGACTCTTGAATTGGATGTTTGTATGACTTATGATTATATGTATGCTGATAGATTAGTTTGCTATCTCCTGTTTCACGGAAACCTGCAAGTCTCAAAATTGCACTAGTTGCAAGAAGTATATGGCCCAGCTTCATGAGGACAGTACCCTAATTGGGAGAGAATACGTCCTCATTGTTCTGAATCTTATAACATCATCAATTGAAATGTAGAACTTACTGTGAAGCATTTGCTAATTTATTTCCCACACGCCTATTAGCAAACATAGATCAAGATTTAGATTTTCAAAAAGGTTCATCTCCAGAAACGCAGAATAAATTTAGAAGTGACATGGTTCATGCTTGCAGTAATTTAATATAAGGAGGCATAAACAATCCAGCTCACGAGTATTGTAGCAAATAGTTGGCATGACCCCAGAAAAACATTCAAGGCACGAACACCATCATAGATGCAAGAATCGTGCATTTTGGGAAATCCAATGGTCCAGCATCTTCCATACTGAGAATTACAGTTCAATCCTATCATCACCACGTGAACTCACCAGAGCCAGCAGCTTATAATGAGTGAAACATACATTGCTGGCATCTGAAGATCTACAACAACTATCCTAACTAGTCTCTAACTATTAATGTAATTAGATATCTGCAATGCATAATAAATGTAGATCACAGTCTTATGATGCATGTATCAGGCTTCTCTCAGACGGACTACCCGTGACTCGGCTTTTACGAAGCGGTGAACATGTTATCTCATAATTCGAATCACAGAACAAGCACAGTTCCTACGAGCTATTTTTCCCCTCTCTGTGTCCTTTAGTAAATGGTTCCAAAACATTTGTATACCATTCCAGATTTATATTTAAATTAGCCACATTAAGTAGTCAACATATAAAACGAACGTAACACAGTAATCCATATTAATCAGAATCATAAAAATCAATGTTATTTAAACTTGGACATTGAGCTATCTTCCTTTCATTACAATATTTCTGGACAAGTTCTGGAATACAGTTTTCCATGTTCAATTTATTCAATTCAGCTTGATAGCAGACTAAAGTTAGAGTTAGGTGAGGTCTGTGGCAGTCTAGCATTCACTCCCTGTTGAGCACTGTTGATATAATATTCACGAGGAAGCACATCCCAGAGGACACAGACCGTTAAATGATGAGAACTAAACAAGACTGGGAAACAAAAACTGCAACAGCTAGCATCCCCTAAACACCTTGTAACACTATATGCTTCTGCTTCAGTAGCATAGAGAGAAATGGAAAGGATGCTATATGCTTCTGCATCAGTAGCATAGAGAGAAATTGAAAGGATGCAGAAAGCTTACAGCGATCAGCTAATTAACCAAGATGAGTAATCTCCATAACATGCCAAATTGTAATTTTTCAAAGTGAGTTCCTATATAGTGAAAGCAAAGATGATAACTGGAAGAAGACAAGTGACACTATATTCAAATCTTGGAGTTCAGTGGAGAATGGAGAAACAAACAGCATTGCTTGCTTTAGCAGATACCTGAAACTCACCAATCCCCGGATATCTCCATCCCATCCTTTCTGAAAAGGAAGGGTATTTCAGTTCCCCTGAAGGTCCCATTCCTATTTCAACAGCAGTGATAAGACCCTCAGCAAACAAATCATCAAACTCTGTTCTGAAGCTTCTCATCATATCAAAATATACCTGCAATTGAGAAAGGAAGGTGATGAGATTATCAGATAATAATAATAATAATAATAATAATAATAATAATAATAATAATAATAATAATAATAATAATAATAATAATAATAATAGCAATTTATTTGAATACGCATAAGTAACAGTTCATCAGAGATTCTTATACAGAAAAGTACAAGTTCATATAAAAGAACTAGAAGACAAATTTGATACTAGACAGAATCATAGAACACGGCTGATAAATAGAGTTTCTCCAGGGATTTTACTTCCACTCATTCATCAAGTCCATTCAAATTAACGCAGTACTCCACAAAAGAACAGAAAAGATCAACACGAGTAGTGTTAAAAACAGCAAATATAAACATGAATAGTACATCAACACGTAAACTGGACCGAAAAGCATGGTTATAATTTCTGTTCGCGCTGGTCCATACTGGCCGCTACGCACTTTCGGGTGGCAAACCGATGTGGAACAGCTCAAGCACCGTCCCACTGACGGTGATGCGCAGTGATGCAGGGAACAGCTAAAATTCTAAACATGCATCAAGTGTACCAGAAATAATCAAATTATTAATACACCAAGGTATCCTTTCAGAGGCGAAAAGCAAAAACATACTGATAAGATAATATCTGCCCAGAAAACAATGAAATCGTGCTGATAACAACATGATACCTCTACACCAGTTCTTCCTTTTAGGACTCGTTCTTTGTCAATGCCCCAAGATAGACATTCAGTATTTCTCTGGCCTTGACGGTCTGTGAAGAATATGTCTTGATTCTCTTTTCCTATCTCCATAACCCATTGGGGGAGGGATATGAGAACGCCACCTGAATCATTTCCCCCACACTCGTGAAAAGCCAGCCCAACCTAGACCATATGATGAACTTTAAGTTATTGCACTTCTCGAGAGGATATAATCACGACAGATCTGAGGCATGCGTTTGTAAGAGCTCCAAGAAACATGCAAAGTTAGAGTGTAACAGTGAACGAGAGCATATCAGTGAGATCTTGCTACATCTAAAATATATACACTTAAATATATATATATATATATGTTTGTCTTGAATCTCATCGGTGGTTCAAAAAAGACCAGCAACTCTGCTCCATACCATGTTAATCAACAAGAAAACATACGGAGAAAATCAGCAGAACATATGAGCAATAAGGGCTTGATACCTGCAACTTCAACTCAAATTCTTGAATGATTTTGAATAGTTCCCTGTATCCAGACCATTCATATTTTTGTGGGCTCCAGCCTTCAACAATACCCCACCAACAATCTACAATTACACCATCTACATGCAATAATTTCAGATGTCTAAGCTCCTGTTTAACACCTTCATGATCCAGCAACTGGCAGAAATTGTTGATTAGACCAGTCTGCAAAGTGAAATTATTTGGAATTTATCACAGGAGTCATGAAGATGCACGAAATGGCAAGGTATGCATCCTTGAAGTATTAGGGCACGGGGAAAAGGAAAAAAGTAAGGCAAACATCAACCAGCACTCAGAATTTACGGATAACCAGTGAACCAAAAACAAAGAAAACCAAACACTTACACCAAGCATCACATAAACAGGCACATACGTTGTTCCTAAGAAATGATTTCCTCGCTCCCGAAGTTGTACTTCTTGCATTAGCTGCAATTGGCCACCAAGAGTCAAATAGCAGTACACTTTGTCCAGCTTAAACTCGAAAATAAAATTTTGGCAAACATACAAGTATTTGAAATTGATGATTAGTAACACATGACCAACTTGAATATTCCTGAGATATCTATGCCACTTGTAACTCTGTCTATGTCACGCTTGCAGCCTTACCCTAAACACAGCCGGTTCAGGTTCAATAGGAGGAGGATCGCATTAGGTAGCCTCACACCCAGCTTAAAACTTTGTTAGATCTCGTATGAACATGAATCCTAAACTTTTTAGCAGTCACCCCCTCTATGTGACCAGTTGCTCCTGCCTCGGGGTGTTGCCGATGAGCAAGGGGCATCACATCTACACCTTAGACTGATTGATATTTAAGCATGGGTGTTCGGTGCACTTGCCTCAAGGTGAATCAAATAGGCTCGAGGCTAATCAGGTCACACTTCCATCCGTCTCTTCCACCTCTCGTTGAAAGACTTCGTATCTAAGCCCCATTAGCTCTCCAAAAAAATATTTTCTAAATGGTTGATGGGGCGAGTTCACTCTAGTCCTTCCTCTTTAACTCTTCTCAATAGCTTCTTTCTTTGCCTCCTTCATACTGAGATTGCAATTGATTCACTCATTTCCTCCATCGACATCTCGGAGATCGGAGCAACTTGGAACATAGGGACCATAACCAATAAAGGGATCAAATTACTACATATTGTGATTAGAAGAGAGATTAATATAGCGTGTCAAGAAGAAACAAAAAGGGTGGCAGAGAAAGCTAGAGATGTAGAAAACACGAGTTTAAGCTTTACTACACTCGAAGAGATATACAGAGAAATGGGGTTAGCATAGTGGTAAATAATAATCTAAAAGAAGTTGCACTTACTAAAAACATGAGATAAAAAAAAACATCAGATAGAATAAATAATTAATGGAATTAGTGCTTATGGGTTGCGACTAGCAAGTAGATTAGACCAACACACTAAAGATCAATTTTGGAAAGACTTGGCTGAATTAGTTCAAGACCTGGCCACGTATGTCGCTTGTCCTAGTCAAGATACATGAAAATTACACTTTGAAAACTATTAAATGATCGACATGTAAGAAATGTAGAGATACACAAGAGTAACACCTACATAAGAAGTCGGGATATTATATTCTTTCATATAGTTAATGAGTTTTAGGTAAAAGTTGCTTTGAGAAAGATGAAAACTGGTAAAGCTTTAGGACCAAATGGAATCCCCATTAAGGTCTAGAATTGTTCAGAGAGAAAAGTCAAAGGGTTTAAGACAATACACAGCTGTTGCTGTTAAAGGGTGTTAAAAGAGAAAAAGTTAGATCAGACAATCAAGAAATACCACAAAGATAGGAGTTAAGGAACCTAGGATCAATCATTAATCATGATGGAGAGAGAGGGGATAAAGTCAATCATAGAATGAAATCAAGTTAGGTGTGCATCTCGAGCCTTACGCGACGTATACCAATTAAGTTAAAAGGAAATCTCACAGGACAGATACTAGACATGCTCTATTGCACGAAACCGAGTTTTGGGCTACTAAAAAAGAACATATTGACAAAATGAGCCTTGATGAAATGCAAAAGCTAAGATGGATGTGTGGTACAAGTAGAAATATACAATTTGTAATGACAAAATACAAGAGAAGAAAATGTGAGAATTGATTAAGGTGGTTTGGACACAAACAATGTAGGCCTCTTAGTGCACTCGTAGGAAGTGCGATGATATCAACCTAAATAAAGCTTAGGGTACGGAAAGACCAAAACTAACATGGATATCTAGAATACAAAAGGATACGAAGGATTCTGGCATAAGTGATGACCTTGCATTTGATTGTAGTGAATGCCAGAAAAGGATTCACGTAGCCGACCCCAAGTGATTTGGAATAAGGCTGAGCTGAGTTGACTTGAAATTTATCTATGCCACTAGTCTCAATCATTCACATATCAATACAAATAAAACAATAGAACATTGTCTTTGGTCAACATCTCATTCATCTTTGATCCAACAATGTGATTGGCTCAAAGTAAGATTGCCATCACTAAATTAAGCTTTCTCCCTCCTCCATGCATGCGCTCCACCTGCCATGAACCCTAAAGCTCCTAACTAACTAGCTCATTTATATACCATATCAAGGTTTAGCTAATATTTGAATGTGTTTCCATTCTACTATTTGTATCAAGACCCTAAAATGACTACGGAGGCAAATGCTTTCTTTTTGATTTTTCAACTCTTTTAAGTGTGTTATATTCCTGCCCAAAAAACGGTCACAAATTCTAAAGAGTTAGAATTGACTTGATGATGCAGATGTGCTCTTCTGATTAACTTAATTCAAATACAAAATATATAACCATGGAGAAAAATGAGTAAAACCAAGATGTTCCTCAGTGGGACGTTCAGATTTACTTTCAGAATACATAAAGCCAAGGAAGTAACCTGGTCAGGCTCCAAACATTCAGGTGAGTTAATAGCGCTGCCACTTGTAAATTTATCACCTTCTCTATCCCTGTCTGGGACTACAACAGAATCAAGAGATGCTGGAGATAAATTCTCATCAATTCTGAGAACTGCTGGCTGAAAATCCAGCGATGCTTTCGTTGAGCAATTTGCGGAAAGTGGACTTTCTCCAGACCTTGCCGGATATGCACCCTGTAGAAAATGAGAGGTAGATTGGTGGCCGTGCAAACTGCTATATCATGTTACGACAAATAACTAGTGATTTCCAGATATAAGATAGTTTGGATCACCAAGAACCAAAAAATCAAAAAATGCAAACACACACACATACATACATAGAGAGAGAGAGAGAGAGAGAGAGAGAGAGAGAGAGAGAGAGAGAGAGAGAGAGAGAGAGA
Source organism: Lobelia cardinalis (assembly GCA_028566635.1). Classification (NCBI taxonomy): domain Eukaryota; kingdom Viridiplantae; phylum Streptophyta; class Magnoliopsida; order Asterales; family Campanulaceae; genus Lobelia; species Lobelia cardinalis. Next base: position 13,918,928 of record JAOWAN010000005.1, read on the forward strand.
AACATAACCATTAAATAACGCTTTGCAACAAGCCAATCTTTTTGCAACTCATAATTAGCACAGCTTTCTTTTACTTCTGTTTTCAACAAGCAAACATATAAGAGTAACAAAGCAAAGCCTTGAAAATGAGTCCACATTTGACACACATCATTTGCCTCAAGAAACAGCTAAGCAATATGAAATTTACTAATAATAGACAACAGTAAGAGTTGCAATGAAAACCCAAACTTGTTTTTTTCAGATCTAAGGTTCATGGAGGAAGACCAAGAAGATACAGTGCCTTGCACCCCAAAGAACAAATAGAGTTGGAGGAAGAGTAGTAAGAGTTTAAGTTGGCAGTATTGTAACAAGCTTTGTAACGGCAAAGAATAAAAACAGAGAAATGAAAACAAAAATTGACATACGGATTTATGTGTTTCACCCCTTATTATGAGTATACCAAGTTATTGATGCCTCTTCGTTTCTTCCTTATGCATATGATGTAAAGGTGGGCTCCAATAACTCCTACCTTGACTTGAACCTCTTCAAGAAATATCATGCTAGGTACATACTATTTCTCCTATTTGGCCCTAAGAGTCCTCAAATGCAGTCCAATAACACCTGGAGCAAGCCTACTTGGACTTCAGGTAGGCAGCTATAGTTACAAAGACTAAATCCATGACAAGGAAACTCACCATTACCCAGAATCATTTTACAATATGACACATCATCTTACTTCTCTATTACTTCCTTAGTCCCTCTGTTCCGAGTATAGAGTCCGCTATCGAAACTTGGATGTTTCATCCAAAGAGTCCACTTTCAAAAACTAAGTTACAACTATATTTGATTTTTTTCTCAATTTTTTTTCTTGTTCAAACTTCAAAATATTATAGCTTTCTCACGTATTTGTAGGAAAAAAGACCATTAACTTTAGTAAAATCATCTATAGTATAATTTTGGGTGGTATCTTTACTATTCACCAGGGGACAATTTATGACAAATCTATGACAAAGGATGGGGAGTGACATACACACTTTGGTAGCTTTGTCCCTAAAAAATTGCGCCTGGGAGAATACAATGTTGGGAGAGAAAGGGGCCACGTGGGTTTACCCACGGGTTTCCACTAGTGAAACAATACAATGTAGTGAAAGTACAAAATAAAAAGTTTGACTCTCAAAAGTGGACACTTTGTACGGAACAGAGGGACTATCACATTAATCACTCCTCGTCCCGAAGTGGTTGTACTTTCTTCTACAAGCAAAAAGAAACCCAACGTAATTTTTTGCCAGTTACTCACAAAATGCACATAAAATCTCCAGTAACTTCTACGAAATATATTATGCAGATGATTGACAAGAAACCTACTTCCATAAGCATCTTTAATTTATTTATTTTTTCCTCGGCACCTCCTTCTGGTAAACCATAATGGGTTATCAATTGGATCAAACACCAATTCCTACTACTGAGTAACTCATGTGACTCAAATGAAGGATAAAAGCTAAAAAGGGAAAGTGAAAATAATTTAAGCTTACTGAACACTTGTTTAAACAAATTAATCACACAAAAAAACACTCCCTTCGTCCAAAAAAGAGAGTCCCATTGTACATTTAAACCTTTTAAGGTTATAACTTTACTTGTTTGTACCATTTTTAAATTAGGCAAGCCTTTATAAAAATGGGACTATCTTTTTGTGAGCCGATGGAGTATAAAATATAAAGGAACAGGATTAAGAATTACTACGAAGGAGTACACCACTTGCTCTCCCTTACTTCTAAATAACATAAACAGAGAAGGGAGAAGAATGAAAAACTACCAGAACCTGAATTAAACAAATTAATCACCTAAAATGTTCAGAAATCGCAATTAGCACTCCATTTTTCATCCGCAACAATTCAATTTAAACTATAAATGGCATATGATAGAATCAAAATATTGCATCACTAGAGTACCGCAGTTGAAAAGTCTAGTGCTAATATCACTGTAGTGAAGTACTAGCCTTGTATTCACTTACACCAATAATATACTCCATCCATTTCAAAAGTAAGTATCATTCTAGCAAATAAAATTGTTCCAAAATAAGTGTCAGTTTTAGGTTTTCAAGACATTATTTGACATAACTTTTCTAATTTGCCCTTCTCTTATCCCAATTACCTATCCTATTATTAACTATGCTTATATATTCTTCCAATAAAGAGAGTAGTTAATAGGGGTAAACTTGTCTATATAGGTGTTGAAGTCAATAACAGCGTTCCACCACCACTAACGTTCACCATCACATTCAGTTGCCAAGCCGCCCATGCCTACATACATCAATCACGCTTCCACCATGCGTTCATACACTCTATAGTAATTCTAATTAATGTACATCTACCATAAGTAGGTTTCGTAATATCATTGTAAATCAAGTTGAGTAATACAAAAACATTCATAGATCTTGCCACTCTTCTTCACATATTTCAACATGGTATCTAACCTACCAATTATGTAGTTCGTTTTTCTAGCTTTGCTTCACCAGTGCCACCCACCGGAACATTTCAACCTTCAAATCAAATTTAACGATCGGCTTTAGTTTTCCGTCAGTGCCATAGTCCTGACTTGTCATCTTCACTGGTTAGCAACTTCAGTATCATGTCAGCCAAGAAGAGTGTTTTCGTAGTTGGTGTTCTTTCCGATCTCTACGCATTTCACCGGCTAGTCCTCGGTGCAATCATCTCCCTCTTCGGCCTTCCCCCCAAGTGCTCGTACGCTCATCATATTTGCCTTCTCTTCTTGCCAACTCAAAAGTTATTTATTATTTCAAATGAGAGCTGGATATTGCCCTTGCCAGTTGAAGACTTTCTTGGCATAAGGTGTAAAGGTTCTTGGGAAAATAAGGATGCTGCTTGTTTGTGGACGTCGCTGCTTTTGGTATTTCATGGAGTATTTGATAGAGACTAGAGAGGAACGCAAAAATTTTCCATAATCGGGCTGTATCCTTTTCTGTTCTTAAGGGAAGGATTCAACATCGCGTATCTTTATGGGTCTCAGCATTGGGGGCTTTTAATGGGGTGTCCATGACAAACATGTGTAGCATTTGGGTAGCTTTTCACTAGGAGTGCTTGGCATATTCATGTTGGGCTTCTAGGCTGTTGTTTGTATGTTTTCTATATTTTGGTTTTGCCTTTTCTATTTTCTTTCGGAGGCCAGCTTGTCCTCCTTCTTTATGCATTCTATTCTTTCTAATATACTTCTTTCATAAAATTAAAAGAAAGCCAGTTCACAATCGAACCACAGCTGCTTCATGTTCCGGCAGCTACTTGACCTCGCTAGCAACTTCAAGCAAATTCACATCTACCTGTAAATGTATGGATGACCCAGTTGAGCAACCTCATTTTGGTTTTCCCTCGCCATCGTCTTTCATCAGTCCATACAATTGCAAATTCTTAAGTCGACTTCTCCAGTTTCCTTATACCCAAATCTTGATTCTTGCATGAAATTATTGAAAATAAAAATAGGTAGATGAAGAGAGAGAGAGAGAGAGAGAGAGAGAGAGAGAGAGAGAGAGAGAGAGAGAGAGAGGATCCTTGAGAAAGGTCAGAAGTAGTATAACTGGGGAGAAGAAGACATGTCGGAGAAAGTAAAAATTCAATGCGAGTGAGGAAGAATTAAATAGGGTCTCAGGTATGTGATAGATACTAGATAGAGAGGTGGAAACAATATCAATTAAGTCTTGTGCAGCAAAGGGAGAGTGACCAAATTCAATTTTCTTTTTCTTCCAGATATTAGAGAGGGTTTGGGAGAGTTCACTCTAAGTAGTCAGCCATTTGAAATTCGGACCCAAAAAGAGGGTCAAATTATCAGTTGACTTTTTCTTTCAAAATGCGTCATATTCTTGTTCCACTGGCTCATTGATGTCAGCTGATTAGTAAGTACTGGGCCAGTTCATTGGTATGTAACACCGGTTCCTCCACGTCGGTTGAAATATTAATTTCTCCACCCTCAAGTTAGTGTCTTTTACACCACCTTGAGGTTGAGGGAGGGAATACACTGAGCGATGCATCTGTGCTTGATCTAAGCAATTCAGTGATTAGTCACCGCCTTATCAGGGCCAGTCACCCAGCGTGTTAGTCCTCTGTTATGTTACACAGCGCAGGTTCCTTAGGGAGCTCCACATTAATGCTTGGTTAGCACCACTTCATTGGCTGTTATCAACAGCACCTAGTCAGCAACTCAGGGCTGCTTCAAACAGTAATCTTCATTGCATCATACCAATGTCAACAACATCTGTTCAGTAACGTTTCAGTGTGTTGGTCTTCGTTATATTGACCACCAACTCTTTGGGAGCTCCAAGTAGTGTTGGTTCCCACTTATCCATGACCTTTATGGTCCATGTTCTTGTGCTTTTCTCACATTTTATGGAAGTTATTGTTGGCCGGAGGCTAGTTAGCGAATGGCCTCCAACACGTTAGTGGCAAATTACGGTCTTGCATTTTTTGCGCCTTCCTGACAATTGATCCGGGGATATCGTCGTCTCGTTTTGGTACGTTAGACATTAAATCTTCAGCAGATGGTCTCCACTTTCTCGGTGGCCACTTGTGGTCTCACACTTTTGCAAGTTCCTGAAGATTTCAGGAGTTATTATCGTCCCTTCTAGGTTCGTCAATCATCAAAGCTTCATCGAAAGCTTTCTCTACTGATGAAGTTCTCTCGCCAAATATATTTGGCTCTGTTTCATGTCATCATTAAGCTGAAGTTGCTAGTGTTGTCTCATGATTTTCTATGATGACTGATATCAGTTAATTGGTTTAGCTTTACCCACCAGAGTAAACACGGTCATTGTCCATCATCATGTCAAGTAATAGATGCTCGTTGCAACCAGTTAGTCAATACGGGTGGTGGTGTATTCTGCCCATGTCATACTTCAATATGCAAACTCAAGTTGCATTCAATATCACCACCTTGAGTTTGAGGGAGGGGCGTTAAAAGACAATAATGGCAGCAGCTGTTCCACCACCACACTAATGTTCACTATTACACTCAGTGCCAAGCCGCCCATGCCTACATAAATCAATCATGCTTTTCCATGTGTTCACACATTCTATAGTGATTCTAATTAATGTAATGAGCAATACAGAAACATTCATAGATCTTTCCACTCTTCACGTATTTCAACAATAGGCTGAAAACTACTACCTTTTGGAACAGAGAGTACTAGATATCAAGAAAACAAGCTGAGCTATGAAAAATTGAAGAGGAGGCGAAGTACCAAATGGGAATTATGAAGAGGCGGGGAAGGGCGATAAGTAGTGCCATCGGGCTCCACGGTCCACCCGGCTTCACGGGCGAGGGCAGCAAGGACGTCATTCATGTCGGCACGGGCGGGGAGGGGGAAGTTACCGTACTGCCGCAGCCCGGCAAGCATACGGCTCGTGATGGCACGGCGGTGCCGCTCTCGCAACTTCGTGCGCTCCTTCTCCTTCTCTCTCTCCTTCCTTCCACCTCCTCCCCCTTTGCCGCCACTGCTCCCGCCACTACTCGTTGTCGTGGGAGCCACCGTGGCTGCAAAGCCGCGGGGGCGGCGAGGTTGGGATTGGGGTTGAGTTCGGGGGTGGGACCGCGGAGTGGGGTCGAGGTCGATATCGAGGTCACTAGTGGCGGCGGTGTTGCTGTTCATTCTTTGCTGCATTTTTCGAATCGGAGCAAATTGCAGTGTGTTGTTGTACTTTAAATTATTTTTTTTTAAGTGTGTAATTTATCTCATTTTCAATAATGTTATTTTTTTATAATAATTTAAAAAATCATAATTTGATATATTAAAAAAAATGCAAGATTACCCATTTTTAAAAAAATTATAAACCAAATAATTATTAAATTTAATATTGATATTTGTTACTCCCTTAGAGCATCTCCAATCGTTCAAATTTGGCTTGCTATATGTCATAATTTGGCAAGCCAACCCAAATTTTACTCTCCATCGGACTAGTCATATTTTAACTCACTTGTCAAAAAATGAGTTTGGCTTGCTATATATAGCAAGCAAGGTTAAATTTAG
>JAOWAN010000005.1:13948046-13959217 GCA_028566635.1 Lobelia cardinalis
AGTAATACATAATAAAGTGTGTTATGGATGAGAGAGAACTTGTGAAAAGTATCCGTGAAGTTTTGTTTTTATTTAAATTATAGAAGTTCGGGTTTTTTGTCTCATTCGGTGTCACACTCCCTATCCCATTTTTCTAAAATTTTATTTTTGAAAGATGATCCTAAAATTTTATATTCTAAATTTTAACATATGTATTTATTTTTAAAAATGATGAGACAGAGAATAAGAGAAATGAGACAGGAAATACCAACTCATAATATTGATTATTTGCTATAAAAAAAAAAAACCCCGAAAAGATAGAGAGTATTATGACAATCACCTCTTTTTCACATTACGATTATTATTTCAAACATGGACCCCGGAAAAGCCAAAAAGGCAATAAACAAAGAAAAAGGAAAATATTTCGAAAATCTGTGGTAACCGTTTATATACGAGGGAGGCCACGTTAGAGACTTTACCAAGCACAAAAACTCCCCAAACCACTATTCCGCCACTTAACCCATCTCAACCTTACCCGACGCCGCAGGCCACCGCATTAATTGATTCTCGCCGGTGAAAAAGAAAAAATAAATTAATTTAGTCATTCCGCCTGATCATCAGTAAGTAAGTACAGTACGTAGGATCATCATCATGGCGGGACAATCGAGAAAATGGATGATTCTGGTGGCGGTGGTATGGATACAGGCGTTCACGGGGACAAATTTCGACTTCTCGGCGTACTCGTCGGAGCTGAAATCGGTGCTGGGGGTGTCGCAGGTGCAGCTGAACTACCTGGCGACGGCGTCGGACCTGGGGAAGGCGCTGGGGTGGTCGTCGGGGCTGGCGCTGATGTACATGCCGCTGTGGGTGGTGATGTTCATCGCGGCTTTCATGGGATTGTTTGGCTACGGTCTTCAGTGGCTTGTTATTCGCAATATCATCGTCCTCCCTTACTTTTCGGTCAGTCTTTTTCTCTCTGAATATTTCTCATTTTAAAGCCATTTTTCGCGGTCATTGTTAAACTCTCGTGTCCTATATAACAATATTTTAAAATATTGTTATATAGGATGCATAATTCGAAACGAATGAATCACTCTATTCGTTTCGAAAAACTAAATATGAGTATACTTTACGTGCATTTGGAGAAAAATAATGTAGTGGAATTCTTGTAATGCATTTGAGCTTTAATAATGTTGGGAGTTGTTCTACTGTTTGTTTGATCAAGTACTACTGCTATGATCGGAGGGAGGAGAGAGAATATGAACCGGTGGTTGGTTAATTGGGGGTTCAAATTGGAGTACGAAAATTGTTGCAAGTGAAATAAAGTGGGTGGGTCCCTTGTCGATCTGGTGAAAGACTGTCCTGAAATTAAAAAAAAAAAAGAAAAGAAAAAGAAAGAAGACCCCGCCCAGCAGAATGAATCCAGTTCATATAAAACGGTGTCCACATAAATTATTAATGGCCGAGATTAGAGGAGTTCCCGTAGTTTCGATCGGTTATGGAGTTACGTGTCTTTGTTCCTTTTCTTCAATGTCTTTTTCCTACAAGTCATTACTTTTATGACTTTTCATTCCAATTACTACGGCAAATTATATCGTGTGCCTAGACACACGGTGCTAGGTGTGTCCAAATGTACATAAATATATAAAATTATGTACATAATTTATTATAGATATGTGCATTTGGACACACCTAGCACATCGTATACCAACTGAATTATTACTACTACTCACGGAGAGTATTCTACTACCACCACTAACAATGTAGGAGGAGTACATGGGAAACTGTAGAGTTCGAGAGCCGATGGATGGGAATTCTCGTTGATTATTAATTTTAAGTATTCTGAAAACCGTGTAGTATTTTTTTCTTCATAATTATTTTGGTGGTTTATAATTTTATATAATCGGTAATATATATTATTCGCTAATTTTAATTAATTAAACTTTAGTAGTAGTAGTAGTAGTAGAAGAGGACAACGCTAATGGCGTTGGCAATGAATTAGTAGTACTATTATATTATGATCGTACATAAAACAAACCCTGATGACAATGGGCAACCCTGTCGATTCCCTCCCTCCCTCCGTCTATCTACACATCATGTCGTCTCCTCCACATGGCCGTCTACATTCATTCGGTCCCCAAAACTCCTCTAGCCTAGTAGTAACTACACCAATCTACTGTTTTTTTTTTTTTTAGTTTTTCCCGTTTGATTGCACGAGTTTTTTTTTTTTTTTTTGACTCAAAATAATTACTTACTAGTACTTTTTTTTTGTTTTATTCTAATTATTCTGAAAATAATATTTTATTTTTATCATTATTATGAATAGTTAAATTAAAACGAAAGAAATATTAATTTTTAAGATACTTTTTAGGGAGACCAAAAAGTAAAAAAAAAAAGCAGTTACCAAGAAAGAGAAAAGTTCATTACCCATAAAAATCTCAAACCGGTTACCAAGAAAAGAAAAAGAAAAAGAAAAAGTTGACCATAATTTAATCCATCAGCTCATTTTCAAGACAAAAGTGGGCCCCAGAGCCGCAGCAACCCGAATCAAAAGCTCCCTCCCTCCTCTGAAGTCTGAACCAAGGCAAGGGGGGTTGTTTTTGGGTCCCAATCGAATCGGAGTACTCGCCTTTCTCTATTATTACTATTAGTAATTTAAAAGTAAAAATGTTGGGGAAGAATTGAACAATGGAAAAATGGACCACAGATCAGGCAGGCCCATTGTCGATTCACAATCACACCCGGCCCCAGCCTCATGAAGATAGAAAAAAAGCCACCCAGAGTCGCTTTCCAAAAGTATTAAAAATAATAATAATTTAGTATTCAATGCAAATTTATTACTATTTTACTAGATTAATACTTTCTTTAGGAGTATTCAATAAGTAGTAATAACTAATAGTAATAGGTGCTTATCGCATTTTAGGTCTTATAGTTTACTTTCGTGGATAAAGACAGGAAAACCTTTGACCAAATCACATGTTAAGCACGTGATCCTATTTCCATTAAGAAAACTGACGAAAAGTTAATAAATAAAAATATTTTGCAACAAAAATGCAACCAAGAAACCCCACTTTTTGAATGCGGGCCGGCGACTAATTATTGGAGATCACAAAAATTATAGGGCTTTAATGAGATTAGCCCAAAATTAAATGAATCAAGCGGGGAACAACCACCTCTATCGTAATACGGTTATGCAACGGGGCAGGAATCAAAATATGAACAGGGACATGTTTTGTTGATCTACGTGCTTGGTGGCGTTTGTATCATTTGTTGGACTAAGGAGTTAATTGTGTGCTTAAAATAATGCCCTTACACATGTGGGGTAATGTTTTTCAACAATAGGCTACAGTATGACAATCCACCAATTTTCTTGTTGGAATCACCATAAAAACTACTACTACTTTCTTAATGTTCATCAGTCAGAGAACTTGTTTTGGCAATCCAAAGTGTAGGTCTAAGAACCACCATTGATTAAGAATGATGAGTCTTTCTTTCGTGGATCAAGTAGCTGGTGTATTTAAACAGACGTGTATGTGGAAGGTTGAAATGGATGCCTGACTTTAGGTTGTAATGCGTGATGGCACCTGGACCTTGATGGTTGACCACAGAGAGCCATCTCAAAGATCAAATCCGAAGAGGAAGACCTTTTCAGATTTCTTAAAACTCCATGTGAACCCCAGTCCAACAGTATCATGATAGATTCTGGTGGCCGTGTAATTCATGTTCTTTCCTGTAGGGGTTTTGATGGATCAAATTTGAAGATACCTTTTTCTTTTGCTTCGCTGTCTTCCAAATTGAATTCTACGTCTCTGTATTGATATAGACTGCTGTAGCATAGTTTTAAAGGAATTTTCTTTTCTCTTAAATTCTTAATCAACAATCCTCCAGATTCGGCCATGATCACATTCATTGGCGTCACATGGTGGATCCGGCTCTTTTTCATTGGGTAATATCTTTAATGATTCTCTGCAGGTGATAGGGATCAACCAGGGATTCATAGTTCCACGTTGAAAACCTTGTAGGTAAGGCCATCAGAGCGACAACGTGTAGATGAGGTGCAGAAATGTCATTTTTGACATTTATGTTGTGCATAAGTCTCACTTGTGGACCTTTGGTGGTTGTGGCCCTTCATTGTATTACATTTAATGTAGTTCAGATTATTCTGAAGTCATTTCTGATACAAGTTAATCACATTGACGGCATCAACATATTCATTTCATGCTATAACAATGGAACTAAAATCATTATTAACATGACTTTGACTAATTTACTTTCTTGCTTAAACACGTTGCAGGTGTTTCTTCTATGTCTGATGGCTGGGTGCAGCATCTGCTGGTTCAACACTGTCTGTTTTGTCCTCTGTAATCAAAATTTCCCAATTAACAGACCACTTGCAATTTCTCTCACGGTGAGCTTCAATGGTGTAAGTGCAGCCTTGTACAACCAAGCTGCCAAAGCAATTAACCCATCATCTGATGCACTATACCTGCTTCTCAATGCATTTATCCCCCTTTTCACATCCATTGCAGCAGCTGTTCCAATTCTCCGTCAACCCCCATTAGATCCCCTGCCACCTGACGCCGTTCGTCGTGATCGTCTCATATTTGCCCTCTTGACCATTTTAGCTGTCATCTCAGGCCTCTATCTGCTGCTGCTCCATTCAAATGATGCATCAACAGCTCGCCTTTTATTTTGTGGTTCAATATCCCTCCTCGTCCTCCCCTTGGGCATTCCGGGTATAGTGTATGCTCGAGCTTGGTTTCGACATAATATATACTCAAGCTTTCAAGTTGAAGGATCGGGTTTCCTTCTTGTTGATCCTGACGATCTAGAGCTGCACAAAGAACTCCTCAGCCGTGATAATACAACATCTAATGAACAAACTAATACTGAAGATAGCAAGGACCTTACAGTTGGACTCATTAAACAAAATAGTAAAGATAGCAAAGGCTGTTGTGAGACGATCGTGAAGAGGGACCAATTGGTAATGCTTGGGGAAGAGCACAAGGCGGATATGCTTGTTCGCAGGTTTGATTTTTGGCTATACTATTTTGCATACTTCTTTGGGGGTACAATCGGGCTGGTGTACAGTAACAACCTAGGGCAGATAGCACAATCTCTTGGGTTGTATTCAAGCACTACAACCGTTATAAGAATCTATTCATCATTCTCCTTCTTTGGCCGGTTACTTGCAGCAGTACCGGACTTCGTGCGAACGTAAGTTAACTTCTCTGGTGAAGAAACTGATAATATGAGATCTTTATGCATTAGTACTTTTCCATGCTAACGAGAAAAAAAAGTTAAATTGACGTGTATATCTGCAGGAAGTTTTACTTTGCTAGGACAGGGTGGCTGGCCCTTGGGCTTTTGCCGACTCCAATAGCCTTCTTTGTGCTTGCTTCATCAGGCAGTGAAATGGCACTTCTCATAGGCACGGCCCTGGTAGGGTTGAGCTCGGGCTTCATCTTCTCAGCAGCAGTTTCAATAACATCCGAGCTTTTTGGGCCAAATAGCGTAGGTGTCAATCACAACATTCTCATTACCAACATCCCAGTTGGATCACTTGTATATGGATTTCTGGCTGCTCTGGTTTATGATGCCAATGCAAATTTGAGCCTAGGATCCTTGGGTGATAGTATAGTGTGCATGGGAAGGCGCTGCTATTTCATGACATTTGTCGGGTGGGGATGCATATCCATAGTAGGAGTTGCTTCAAGTGTGCTGTTGTTTGTAAGAACTCGACATGCATACGATTGTTTTGAACAGAACCGAGTTTCCACAGTACTTTCCTAATGACACACACTCAAGAAACTTGCAGCGAGTTGGAGCTAAATCGAGTTACTGCAGCACTGTCGTAATGCCTGCGTTTTTGGTTTTATAATAGAAGCTAGCGTAGGGACCAAGTCCATGTATACAGTCAAGGACGCATGTCTTGTATGCATTCACAGCTGTTTCCTTTGCTCCCTTGTCATGTAAAGGAATTCCGACTAAGGACTTGAGGAGATATTGCACAGAATATGTTGTAACAAGAAATGATTTGTACGACATGGCAATAAACAATTTTGTTTGGCTGAGTATCATTAGCTATTTGAACAATTTGAGGAAACCATTTGCTAAGATCAGGAAAAGTACATATGGAGTACTTAGCCAAAGTGAAGCAATTCGAAGTGAGTTTATTTCAGATTACTGTTTAGTGAAACATCGGTTATGAAAATGCGAGAGATTAACACCGGCCTTGCTTACTGAGGACATATAAGCAGATTTTCTTTCTAATCTGCAGGTTGGTCGTTGAACACTGGCCTTGCTTACGACTACCCTGAATTAAGCGTCTCAAAGTTGCCAGAATCAGATTTACAACAGACTGAAATCTGGTATGTTGATTGTGCCGGTTACACCATTTGCACCTATATGATCTGATTATATCTGGATTGCAACTTCGAATTTTTCCTAACCAACAATTTAAGAAAAATAGTACTAGTATAATGTTATCTATGGGTACTTACAAAATGTTTCATTTTTCATACAAAGAAATAATCTCTCGTACGCTAATCCCATCTTCCGTGCTGTAAACATGGACAATGCATATTCCTGGCATGCCTTTCCTCTCTCTGCTAGCCGGGGTGACCCTTCTGCCACCACCAATTGCAATGCCTCTGTCAATGACTCCACGTTTGGAGAAAACATGAAACCATACTCATCGTTAACAACTATAGTACCCTTGATGCTAGGAAACCTAGAAGCCAAGATGGGCTTCCTGCTCATCATTGCCTCCATTAGGGTAAGATCAAGACCTTGTGGCCTAAGGGTTGGATTCACAAAAATATCTATGGCGTTGTAGAAACCTCGTAGCTCCGATGGATTCATGGACCCCACAACAATGACTTGAGAACCTAACTCCTTGTACCGTTGCTGCCAAGGTCCAGCCCCAGCCACAATTAGGTAGACATTAGGGTGGTTGGCCTGTAGATTTGAAAATGCTTCATAGAGTAGTGGATGGCCTTTATCTTTCACTAGTCTTCCAGCCACCCCTAGGACTAAACTAGCATTTTTGGGGACACCTATCATGGACCGAAACTTATTGCCTGATTCTGTATCTTCTCTAAAGTCGTTTTCATCTACACCATTGACAATTATGTGTACCCTTTGTGTAGGAATTTGGTACACATCCCTTAGCATTTCACCACAACTATCACTTATGGCAACATGGTGTTCATAGCTTTTGAAGAACCTAATTTCGTTTAAGACCTTAGGGATCACCCCTTGTAAGCTCTGGTTGAATGTTGGAGAAATGGGTTCGCCAGGCTTACGAATCAAATCTTGATAGATATTTGATTGCACACTTTCAAGGGCTATGCCATGCCATGAAACTGCAAGGTTCGGAAGATTTCGAGCTACATAATGAGGAAGTGCCACGCTCTCTGAATGAATCACATCAAATGGTATACGTTCATTCTCCTCTGCGTACTGTTCCCACGCTTTGTTGTAACGCCATCTCCCTGGTTCACCCTCGTGGAAATGAAGTATGGGCGACAAGGACACTGGACCCCCATGAGGGCTTGTTGTAACAATCGTAAAATCTTTATCATGAAAAGGTGGAGAAGTGAAGATGTGAACTTGATGTCCGCGGTGTGCTAGAGTGGTGTGGAGAGTATGGGCGTGACGCTCCATGCCCCCTGGGACGGTGCCGATGGGCCACTTCCTAGTGAACACCGCTATTTTGAGAGACACCGGCGGGGGTACATCTTCGGAGAACTTTAGACGATTCCACGAGAATTCGGCGGTGCGAAGATCACCGATAAATGGTTTGGTACCTCGGGTCGATAAGGTGGTGCAGATGGAAGTGGTAGGGGTGTGGAGAAGGAGGAGGGCAGGGATGGTGAAGAGGACAATGAAGAATAGTGTTGTGGAGAGGCTGGATTGAAGAGACATGAGGGGCTTCTTTGGTTTGTTGTTTAAGGCCATAGTTTGATTATGGACAAGGGAATTATGGCAAAAGTGTGTGTGTGTTTAAGTTGGATTTACTTAGAAATGGTGGTATTGAGTTAAACTTTGAAAGCTGAAAAGTGAAGGAAAGTAGGGTGGCTTGTTGTGGGAGGTAGGCACGCACTGAAGCAAGTGGGTTGGGTATTGGTTTTTTTGTGTGCTTTGAGTGCGTTTGTCACGCTTCGAGAGAGAGAGAGAGAGAGAGAGAGAGAGAGAATTAAGTGGGAACCTTATGGATCACAATTTCTTTACTTGTTTTTGTGGGCACAATTACTTCTATATTGTTCTATCATACTTTTACCCTATTGTAAAATTTGCATGCACCATTCTTTAAATTTGAGGTGGGTCATTTGAGTTTGGTTATAATCACGATACCCAATCCTTATAAGTGCAACCTATAAGGTGATGAAGAGCAAGAAAGTGAGTTGTCGGACTTGCACGTGTGAAAAACTAATTGTATCTTTTGCGAATATCAAGGAAATAAGCTCGTATCATTAGCAAATTATACCAAAAGTATTACTTAATCATACATCATTTTGGAACAGAGCAGAGTACGATGTGCGAAAAATCTATTATAATACAATGTTGAAATCGGAACACCATATTCACTTTTTAGAGCTAGGGTAATTTGTTTAGCTATTCATCTTTTGCGAATGATAAGGAAAGAAAGAAAGAAAGAAAAGGCCGTTACCATTCGTGAAACTTTGCTCCTATTCTCTTAATAGTGCAAATCGTGTTTTCTTTTCGCTCACTTCTTTGATTTCACCTCTACCCTTTGTCTACCACTACCCAGGGTCAAAGTTGAGAGTAATGAAATTGGTCAAAAGTCAAAAAAACAAACCAAAAGAAATGCATTTTTTGGTGTCCAAATTCGACTAACATGAAAACCCCATTATTGTCTTGTTTGGCAGATTACTTGGGTGCTCTGTGTTGCAAAGTACGTACACATATTTGGATAATTAATTTTTGACATATAGTTTTTTTTTGTTTGATTTTGATTTTAGTTTTGTTTTATTTTTTATGAAAATCTAAATTACCTATTTATTCTTTAAAATGTAATGGCACATCTGACTTCTTCCCACCCGTCTCCTTCCTCTCCAATTCAGCAATTTAGGGCTCTCGAATGTGGCTAATTTTTTTTTTTTCTTTTTTCGCTTGGCCTCAAATTAAGCACCATTGCAACTTACTCTCTGTCTAATAAGCTCATTCGGGTTCTTGAGTAAAAATCACCATGACTAATAGCTATGTATGGCGTGCGATCTTGATGACTTTAAATTGTAAGATCTTCCTTCCCAACCCACACAAGCTCGCTCGGTGGTGGTGCCGTGCCGCTGCTTCACCAAGTCCATCCAAAAATGTGTCGAAAATGATAGACGTGCTGAAGCATGACACGTGTCGATAGTCGTAAGGATACTCATAAAGTTTTCGATTTGTTCCTACGTACCTAGGACAAAGCTCAAGCTGAAGTTCAATAAAAACTTAGTACATATGATTTTTACTATCATTCATATATATATATATATATATATGTATATACACACCAGTTGTGGTTGCTTTACATTGAATATCTGCTCTCTTAACTACACACATTTTCCATTTCCCAGTTATTTTCGTTACAATCATTTTTGTCTCACTAGCCCCCCCAACTTCAAGCCTTTGCCTTAACAGCAACAACTGAAGACTGTTTCCAGTAGATTCGACCTCCATTGCTCTCTCGCCTGGCCTTGGTAGAAGCCAACGACGAATTTCTTCCGGCCCTTGGCGAAGCTGGCCACTGCCCGCTCGTGATGGCCATGTCCTTCAAATGTTGTAAGACCTCGAGTGTTTCAATAATTGCTGGCATTCTTGGCCTATCCTTAGGGTTTAAACTCACACATTGTAGAGCAAGAAGGGCCAGCTCCTTGGACCCCTTGACTGAATATTGCCCGCCAAGCCTTGGGTCAATTATACACCGCAATCTCCTGCTGCTCGTCAAGTATGGTCTTGTCCAATCAACAAGATTTTGCTCGCTCTTCGGTCTGGTTTTGTCCATCGCCCTTCTTCCCGTTAGTAGTTCAAGAAGTACCACCCCGAAACTGTAAATGTCACTCCTTATGGTCAAGTGCCCTATATATGATCATTTATGGCGCGTTAGTAATCAAAGTAAGCGTGTACCCTTTGCCCTGTGTAAAGAACGACACTTTGACTAAACACGCAGATTATGAAGATTGTCGAAAATATGTCAATTTCTTGAAGTACCCCTCAACAAGATCTTCATATGTCTCGAGAACTTTTAAGGTTAAGAAAGTTACCGGTGTTAACATATTCAGGAGCAGCATAACCGTAGGTACCCATTACTCGTGTGGTGACATGAGTGTTTGATCCTTCAGGCCCCATTGTTGCCAATCCGAAATCAGATAATTTAGCATTGAATTCCTGCATAAAATTACCAAAGAACAAAAACGAAGTAATTAGCTACTACATCCATAATCATGTGAGCAAGATATTCGATCCAAATGACCGGCTAATGACACGCGTACAGAATCAAGCAAGACATTGGACGTCTTGAAGTCACGGTAAATGACAGGCTTCTCGGCACCATGCAAAAACGCAAGACCTTTGGCTGCCCCTATTGCAATCTTCAATCTCGTGCCCCAGGGGAGACAAACAGAGATCCCTGCGTGTAAAGAGAGATGTACATACATTGTAATGAGTATGGTCATGATCTATCGGGGGCGCTGCATTCTTTACGAATAGACAAAAGTCTGGTACGATGAGTTACTCTTGAATAGATGATTTTCGAGGCTGCCACGGGGCATGAACTCGTACACGAGAAGGCGGTCTTCTTCTTCGCAGCAGTATCCAATCAATCTGACCAAGTTTGGGTGCCTAAGTTGCCCCAGAAATATCACTTCCGCCTTTGAGCACAACATATATATAAGATCCTTAGCAGGCATGATCACTCCACACAACTATATCACTCAAGTTTATATGGAAAAGAAGTTTAAGATCGAGGACAACGTAATATTATTTAAAAGCATGCATACTTCTTTGCTTTCGTACTCGTAAATATATATAGTCTGCCAAGGATTTTTACAAAGGTAAAGGAAAGTGAGACAAGTGCAGTATCTTTCCCGGATCCGAAAGAGTACGGATTTTTTTACGTTGAGGTCAACTCATTCCAAAGTAAAATGGGTCAACGATCAATATTCATTGCTTTGCCATGATGT
>JAOWAN010000005.1:13964036-13986403 GCA_028566635.1 Lobelia cardinalis
ATCTCAACAGAAAAGGCCATAACAGCCATTATTTCCTCCGAAGATATCTAAAGAATATTCCAGATCCAATCTTTTCGTTAACTAACAAATATATTACCGATATATTGTTATAAATTGTGAGTCCATATATCTTTTGTTCTGTCTCCACCGTTTAAAAATGATCTTCTTAAAATTTATAAGTTCTAAATTTTAGTACACGCGTTATCCTTGAACCATTTGACGTATAAAATTCAAATTCGTTATTGAGTTTTGTACATCAAACTTATTTAATACTTCTTTATTTGTTTTAAAATATGTGTAATTTTTGGAATTTTACACAAAAATTAACAAAACTCATAAAGTAATCTTATTTAAAGCACAAAAGAGAGAAATAATTGGATGAAATACAAATATAATGTTGATTTTAAGTAGGGGCATAAAAAGGAAATATGATCTTTTTTTTTCCCCCTATAAAATGTAAAACCCATATTTATTTTGAAGCATTTTATCTGCCTAATATGACATTTTAGTTTAAACATAGGGAATAGCATGTAACATGTCACATGTGATAATAATTGGGCAACTGATTAGGACTATTAACTAAACATATAACATGATTGAGCTGTAATTTAATTGTAATTAGGCCAGTTTTTGTTTTTATACTCAATTGGGCCACAACTATCAATACCGTCCCCCGTCCCACTTTAATGGTCAATAGACAATTTGAATTTTTTTTTTTTTGTCACAAACGCTGTTTTATTTGTTATATATATATATATATATTTATTTAAAAATAATACGTATTTTATTAAATATTAAAATTTTGGATTTAAATTTTAGATTAGAATTAATGATGTGACTGAAAATATGATATTATTTTAGATAAAAGATCTGAACTCCTTAAGATATATATGCTTTTTGATTCGTGGTGAACATATGAAGTCGTTTGATAGAGGGTATGGGATTATAGGGTATAAGTAGTATTATTAATAATGTTATTATTTAGTAAAGAATTAGATTAAAATTATGTAAATTATCTTACTTTATATGATATTTAAGTTCATTCTTTGGTAATCTCCTCAAAGTCAAACATAATTTTTTTTTAATTAAAAAATTGTTACTGTTCAAGCGAAAGTGTTAAAAAAGAAAAGTATATCTCTGTAATAAAGGGGAATGTGGGAGTATTTAAATTCCTGAATTGAGGATTGACTTGTCCACAAAGTACAGCTCTGACCAAATTAGTTAGAATTGAAAATAATTTTTGATGGTACAGTCTAGACCAATCAGATACTTTCAATATGTCAGCAGTGAATTTCTTGGTTCACATAAACAAAAGGAGGCTGGCTAATGTTTGGTGAGATTTGAATCACTAGATTCCTTTCGTTTTAATTGTCTATAATAACTATATATTTAATTATTTATAGTATAAATTCAAGTTATTCAGTACTATTTATTTAATTATTCATAGATTTAACAACTCCAACAGTAACTCTACACTAATTTTAAGGAAATGGTCAGATTTCATTTGTTCCCTCTATTTTTTTTTTAACTTTTCAAGTTTAAAAAATAATATGTTTGTATTTTATGATTAAATAATATATTAAAATAATAAATAATTTTATATTTGAAAAAAAATTCTAATATTTTTATTGTCGTGCCCTCGAGCACGAGTATACCCTAGTTCGTAATAAAGATATATTGTGAAGAAAAAATGTCATGATAAATTGTGATTGAAATAGTAAAAAAGACAAATACTCCATTATTAACTTTCATATGTTCCTTGATCAACTTTAAAGTTGTTCACATGTGAGATGTCACTTTCATCTCTCATTTTGGTTGGTCATTATATTATTGTACTATGTAGGGTTAATTGGACGTGAATGGTTTGGAGATAGAGATAGCTAACGTTGATGTTTTCTCGAGAAGGGTTTTAATTTTTCAATTTTTATAATAATTAAAATAAATTTGAGATTAAAAGGTAAAATTAATCTAGAATAAAGTGTGACCAAAGTAAGTAAAATGATCAAACGTTTGATAGATTCATAATTATATCCTTTTTTTTTTTTTTTTAATGTGTTGCATTTGAACTTTTTTATTTCCTTTTATGAAAACTACATATATATCCAACTTAATTGATTCATAATCTGAATTGATATTTATGTATCACGATAATTATCAAGCAGAAAAAAGTTGACCTGGAGAGTATATTGAAAAATGCTGCAATGGAGGATAAAACGGTCGTGCTAACGACGTTAAACGATGCATGGGCGGAGCCAAACTCTATGTTCGACCTCTTCTTAGAAAGTTTTCGGATTGGAAATCAAACGCAGAGGTTTCTGAACCATTTGGTAGTCGTCGCGTTGGACCAAAAGGCATACGCTCGTTGCATCGAAGTACATCCGTATTGTTACAATCTTAGTACCGCTGGAATCGACTTCTCCGGTGAAGCATATTTCATGGCTCCCGATTATCTCAAGATGATGTGGAGAAGGATTAATTTTCTTCGCACCGTTCTTCATTTCGGTTATAACTTCATTTTCACGGTACGTACCTTCAATATATATTCTTCTTTTTAATCCACTGATCAAATGCATGTATTTTAGAACTTGAATTAATTTTATTACAAATTGAATGATAAATTTCCCATACAGGATGCCGATATAATGTGGTTTCGAGACCCCTTTCCACGATTTCATCCAAAGGTCGACTTCCAAATCGCTTGCGACTACTTTAGAGGGAATCCATCCGACCTACATAATCTCCCAAACGGAGGCTTCACATTCGTGAAATCGAACAAGAAAACCATCAAATTTTACAAGTTTTGGTACAACTCAAAAGAGAAATTTCCAGGCCTACACGATCAAGACGTGTTGAATAAGATCAAATTCGATCCCTTCATTAGAGAGATCGGACTCAAAATCAGGTTCTTAGATACAGCCTACTTCGGCGGATTTTGCCAAACCAGTAAGGATTTGAACAAAGTGTGCACGATGCATGCCAATTGTTGCGTTGGTCTAGATAATAAGGTTTATGACCTCGAGATTATGCTCGACGATTGGCGAAAATATATGTTGTCCAAAGCAAATGTTACGGCACCACAACATACGTCGTGGACCGTCCCTCAACATTGCGGGTACGTATAATATAATTTGTAGCTATATATATATATATATATATATATATAGAGAGAGAGAGAGAGAGAGAGAGAGAGAATAAATAGAGAATAATTTTTGTAGGGAAATATTTCTTATCGTGATTTAATTAATGAGTTTCTTTGGTACGTACAGTGCTGCATCTTTTCGTCCTCGTGCACCCAAGAAGAAAGGCAGTGAAGGAAGTCATAGATGACCATTGAGCTAGTTAGTTAATTAAGCGGCCAGGTAAGAAATATTATTTGTATTTGTTCCCCATGCCATTACAATCATTCAATATCCTAATTATTAACATACATATATAAAATGTTAATTATCTATATATATTTGCAGGTTGCGATCGAGTAGCGGCCTACCTATTGTGTGAAGGAAGTTATGTATATGAAGAAAAGCTCCATCCATGGATCATCTTCAAATTTCTTACGTATCCACCATCCATGACACTTAAATTAATTTTGTGATGTTAATTGATGAGTATAAACCACAAATGTACATATTTTTCCATGTCATGTATACTTGTCTTCGACCTAAGGGTTAAGAGCCCTGGACCTATTCATTAGTTCTCTACTCTGGCTTCTGTGCGATTTACCTCCTCCACGTTGGCTTAGGGCAGGGTCGGTGGGAACTGCCGGATTGCAGTCTCAACCTTTTATGAAATCATTAGAAATACCAGCTCCTCTATTTGATAAATGAAATGGCTTGTATTATTTGAACCTAATATTTGTATTTATTTCTTATGGAAGCAAAAAAATAAGAAGAAGAAACTTAGAGAGAGAGAGAGAGAGATGTAGTGCTAATGTTTGGAGCAACGATGTTGACCGCCAAAGGTGACGGGCCCTTGTTGGCGGGCGCGGTGGAAGGAGGAGAAGGGGTGGAAATTATGTGGTGAAAATAAAAAAAAGGAAACGGGAGAATGGAATTGTTGAGGAAATTAATTAGAGCGTCTTTTAACCCAAATTGTTTTTGAAATTTAACAAATGCTTGTATTTAACATTAGTGCATTACGGATCAGTCCTATTTTCTTTTTTCTAAAGTTGGAACCGAAATTAATCAAATAATACGGTATGTAAATTAATTATCATCTGATCAGCTTCTCCTTTCTTTTTTTTTTTTAAATTATAAAAATTTAAATAATATTAATTGTGCTCAAATTGATAATTTTGCACGTAGCGTAACTACGAATATTACGGTGATGATGTGGACAAAGCTGCCTGATCCCTTCAGTATGAATTGATGATGTTAATCCATGAACACTTAAATAAGAACAAGCATTTTTATCAGCTGGACGGTAAGGATACGAGTTGTTCACGGTACAATATAAATTATACGGTTATGAGTTTTAAAGAAGTGATCAGTAAGTACCATTTAATGCTCTAAGACTGATAATATAGTGGCTTGAATGCTTGCTTGAGTTGGATATATGAGAGAGAGAGAGAGAGAGAGAGAGAGAGAGAGAGAGAGAGAGAGAGAGTTTGATACTTTAGGCTTAAGAAAGAACACCCACCCTATAATTAATGGCGTCTGATATATAGGAGGGGCTAGCTCATCAAGTGTCCAATCAAAAGCAAGTTAGAGCTGTCCAAGATTTCGAGACGTCGTCGTCTAGCTAGCGGTGCAATGCTGCTGCTGCTGCAGAAATGTGAAAGTAGAACTTTGGAGGACGTTGTGAGATTGCAGGGCCTTCGAATGAGTTGAGTTGAGATCCTAATAACTTGGAGGAATGGTGCATAACTGAATGAAATCCACAATCAGTTTGCTGTCTGACCACATGGACGCATCTCCTATTAGAACCCATCAAAAACATTAATGCCAAATTTATTTAAACATTTCATTAACTATTAATACATTAAATAAATTATTCGTACAAAAATATATATATTTTTTTTTAAAAAAAAATCATATTCAAATATCTATAAAAATCTATTCAACATTTATAAAAAATATTGAGGTTGCGTTCTTATGGGTGTTTTTAACCCAATTTTTTGGTTTTTTGATTTTTCTCTCTCATTGGTCCCACAAGTTTTCTCTCTATTTCTCTTACTTTTTACTTTAATCATTACAAAAACTCAAAAACCAAATCCAAAAGCTATCCATCCAAACGCAACATGAGTTTTGTACTCCATTTAAAAACATGAATGCGACCGACCGAGTGGATCCCGCGTAGAGACTTTGGAGCGACTTCTGCCAGGGGGGGGGTCAAAGTAACTTTCCAGTGTCATAAACACACTACTACTACTACTACTACTACTACTTTTATTACTACTACTTCCTTTCTCTTTCTGCCAAATATTTATTCTGCGACAGTTACTCCTCCTGATATTCCTTCCTCTTCTCTTTCCTTTATATTTTTTTTGTACACACCATTAATGAGAACCTTCTTTTTAAATTTGCCGCACAGTTTCTTTCTTCTTCCCCCAAAATCTAGGGCTTCCCTGCTCACCATATCTATGTAAAGACAGATTCCGAGTTTCGACTGTGGGAGGACATGGAGGCTATTAGAAGACAAGCCAGCAAACTCAGGGAACAAGTTGCTAAGCAACAACAGGTGCTTTTCATTTACCCCTACTTTTGCTTTTCTGTTTTGTATTTATGGCTTCTTTGATGGGTGTGTGACTTAGGCCCTGAAAACATATTGTTGGTTTTTGCCCAGTGAAGTTTATTTTTGTTGTTTCTAGTTTTTTTGATGATTGCTGTGGTTAAAATTCGATTACTTGTTGTTGGGAACATGATTTGATGTTGTTTAAAAGAAATTGTCTCTTATTTGATGAGTGAGAGAAAGAGAGAATGTGAGCGGTGTATGAGTCTGTAAATTGTGTAAAATGTTGGGTTAAAGAGTTTTGATCTGAGTGAGGTTTGATTTTGGAACAAGGAGGATGGATAAAAAATTAAGAGGGTGATTGTTGTTGGGGGCAGAAATGCAGAACAAGTGCCCTTAGCTGAACATATTCTTAAAATATGTTTATTTTCTTAAAAAAATAATAATAACTCCATTATCTCCCATTTTGAGTTTTGGAAAAATCGAGGCGGATATCCCTTCATTGCTAAAAAAAAGAGTTGAATTTGACATGTCAATTTTTTAAACATTTATATTTACTGTTCTCATTCTCTGGATTGCAATTAAACTTTATGGCATTTTGTAAGCATGCCTACTTTTTTCTCGGACATTCGGAAAGAAAATCTGAATAATCTTTGGAAACAAGGAAATGTTTTTAAAGGGTCAATATAGTAATATATTTTTTTTTCGTCGAGAGGATCAAATCTTCTTAACTATGACATAATAACCCAAAATACCACTACTATTAATTGATTGCTTAAAAAGTAGGGTTCAACTGACCGCTTTTCCTATAGGGTGCCTCTGATATCATTGCATTTGCAACGACCTTAGTATTGGCTTATATTCCTAAAATCAGCTATGTGAACTAAAAAAATCTCTTAAGTTCCTTAGAATCCGTATCTTTTGTGTAGTTTTGAGCCTAGAGCATTGAGCAAGCAATTTTGTCGACCACATTATCTGTCTTATAATTTGCATAATATGCCATAACTTCATCCTTTTCAATATTCTGCTGTTTAATGATTAGTGAGGCCAACTCCTTAACCAGCAGTGCCTACCATGTACCAACACCATATTCCTATACATAAACGTATCTCATGTTAACCATGTTAGAGATTTTAGCTATGTAAGATGTATATTCACTATTGGCATGAATGAGAAATACCAGATACAGTTGGAAACTTGGAAGAAAGAATGATTCTTTTAAAGTAGGTCCTCTCAGTGTTTTTTGATACTCTGCCTGGTTTTAACAAGTATTATTTTAAGCTTACACTTTGTTCACACAGTATAACCTATATGTCCATCATCTGACAGGCTGTTCTAACACAACTCAATCGAGAATCTGCTATATTTGATGATGAGGAAATTCAGTGTCACCAAAAACTTCAAGATCTGTATAATTCTACAAGGATGACTAAGGTACAGTTCTCTGGTCGGTCATTATTATCTTCTTATATTCATGGACCGAGACAACATTATTCAACAGAGTTATGGATCTTTGACGTTCTCAAATACCCTAAAATTTCATAGTTGCCAGCATTTTCAGAGTGATATTCTTCGTAGCATCGAAGGCTTTCTTTCGGTTAGCAAGAAGCAAATGGAGATAGGTGAGTAGGCTTGTGCTGCTGTTTATAGCTCTTGGAGGGGTGGGGATTAAGTTTGTTCCTCTAAATTTTGTAGCAAGAAGGTTAGCTGAAAATTGTTGCATATATGGGGCTGAGAATCAAAGTGCTGGTTCTCCACTAGCAAGAGCTGCTAGGGACTTTGGCATTTCACGTGGTTCAATAGAAGACAAGAGGGAAACAGTGCTTGGAATCTTTGTTGATCAGGTAGCTAGTCCACTTGTTTGACTGTATGAAAAAATGTCATTGTGCTGTCAAAGTAGCTTACAAGACTATAAGTAAGTGCGTCAATATTGGCATTTACTCTGACTTCATTTTCTTTATGACTCCTACAAACTAATTTACTGCATTTTGTTCAATATCTACTACTACACATTCTCGGTGAAGAAAATTCCTTTAGTTGTGTCCTCGTGTGAGATGGTGGTTGCTATGAGAAGGAGGTATATATATAGGGAGGTGCTCGAATGAGAACTTAAATACCTTAGGAACAGTGAGAACCTGCTATTGAATCTTAGTTGGTTCTACGATATTTAGGTTTTTAGTGGAGTAAGACTAT
Organism: Lobelia cardinalis; assembly: GCA_028566635.1. Classification (NCBI taxonomy): domain Eukaryota; kingdom Viridiplantae; phylum Streptophyta; class Magnoliopsida; order Asterales; family Campanulaceae; genus Lobelia; species Lobelia cardinalis. Next base: position 13,971,897 of record JAOWAN010000005.1, read on the forward strand.
ATATTTATGTATCCGAGTTGACATTTTTTAATAGGATACATAAAAATTTAATCTTTGTATCCTAGTGGTTCTCACCGTTCCTAAATTATTTAGGTTCTCAATGGAATAATACTCTATATATAGCGTGCCCACTGATTTCAAAGAATTAATTTTTTAAGAGAATAAAGAAAAAGGTTTTAAAAAGTTAATTTTTTATTCCTTTTCAAATATAATTAATAATTATAATTAATTTAAAAATAGAATAATAAATTAGAAAATTTGTATCAAAAAGTGTTTACGATTTCTTAGGTAACAATTATTTTAAAATAATTTTTTAAAACTAAAACTAAAATGAAAAAAAAAAAAAAACAGAGGAAGCAAATAAAATGTTTGGGTGGGCATGTAAAACCCACTAAACAAAAACAAAACATCATATGCAAAGTTTTTAAAACCTTAACCAATATGATGTCAGTAATAAGAAAAAAATGTGTCAACGTGGCATGTGATATGGAGAAGGTTGTTTGAAATCACATCATCTAATTCTACCTTGTGGTCCCAACGGTCTATTTTGCCTCACTGGAGATGTCTCTTATTGTCAAAACTCCTATTATACTTCCTGGCTGACAGTTGACACCCTACGGCTCCTGAGGCAGAGAAGGTAAGCAGCTTTTTCTTGCCTCTCCTTTCGATCTCTCTCTCTCCCACTCTGCATCGTTGGATTACTTTTGTTACTGTAGCAACACTAACCTCCATGTACTATAGATATATATATGTATACCTACTTCGGCTTTGTGTTTTTGTTGATGAATAGATAGAGCCATGAATCATTCCAAAATATTGTATAAAATGAGCGCCCAGTGTGCCTATGAAGTTATATATATAGCAATTGAGTGCGCGTGTGGCGTGTGTGTTTGTTTGTGTGTCTGTGCGCGTGTTTCTGGATTACTATGTGTGCATGAGTTATGATGTATTGTGTGTGGGGTTCTGGGTTAGGAAGATGGGCTCCACAACCACAACGAATTGGTGATGTTTCCATGGAAAGGAGGATATCTGGCCGTTTGTTTTGTGTCGCGTATTTAATGTGTGTGATATGTGTATGTGTTGCTGCATGATTGTGTGTGTGTGTTTCTTAGATGTTTAGAGTGTGTGTTTAGGTGAAGTAGTTTTAGTATGCGAGATAATGTGTCTCTTATGGGAGAAGTATCTCTCCTTTTTATAGTGGTTACTGTTGATGCATTTCTTATGCTATCTATTTACATTCTTATAATAGAGGTCCCTTTTTTTTCCACATTTCCCCCCCCCCCTCACCGATCTGCTGTTTATATATTGTTGCATTAAATAAACTATCACCTCGGTGGTCCAAACACACTTTGTCCAGCATTCAGAAATATTTAACTGGTTTTCTTCCTGTTGATGCTTACTAGCACCCATGAGCACACACAGTTACACATAAGCTTATTCTACTTCTGTGTGCTGCGTCAGTTTTAAGTCGTTGATATTATTCACGTCTTTCTCTCTCTTTCTCTGTTATGTCTCATTGGTACAAATGTGTTAAAAATTGTCTTTTACTTATAGATCTCTGAGCCACTGCGGGCATCAATAAGAGGAGCTCCATTGGAGGACGCTCGTCACTTGGCTCGCAGTTGCGACAGGCTCCGTCAAGAAGTTGAAGCACAGGTATGTTTCACTCTTTTGTATGTACTTTTGCAGATAGAAAGTATAACGATTCTTGAGTGGATACTTTCGTTCAGGCAGTTGATGTGTTAAGGCGTCAGTCAAAGTATAGAGATCCTTCTGAAGAGAGTGTCTTAAAGCTCAAAAGTTCAGAGGCCAAATTGACTGAGCTTAGGTCTTCCATGGTAGCACTCCAGAGGGAAGCAACATCTGCAATGTTGTCTGTCGAGGAGCAGCAACAAGAAATTACCTTGCAGAAGCTTCTTACAATGGTAATGCTTTTTAGTTTCTGTATTTATGTTGGTGTAGCCAACCTGATGCAAACATTTCTTGATCAATTCAACCCGACTTGACTCAGCCTTGGTCCCAATCATTTGGGGTTGGCTACATTAACCCTTTTCCTCCATTCAATATTGTTCACGGCTGGGCCATCGTAAAGTATTTCTTGGTCCAGATCAAAATTTGTGAAATCTGTATGTCTGACAATAGAAACTATACAGTGATGAATCCCAAAAACTAACTGTTCCGTGGAGTGAATATATTACCAAAAGTGATCAATTTTTTCCCTTCAACTTTACACTATGTCATGAGCATTGTGTCATATGGTAAAGCACAAATAAAAGGATGAACTTGTTCAATTATTTGTTAATGAGTGGGGTTATCTTACCATTCAGAGGCATTTGACTTTTTGTTTGTTATATTATATCGTATAAAAGGAATTTGCTTTCTGTAGAGACATCTTGTACTTTCTCAATTCTATACTGGGTTTAGAAGTTTATCAACCGACATGTTATCTGACTCATAGGTGAATGCGGAGAGATCTTATCATCAGAATGTTGTGGCTATTTTAGAGGAGCTACATGCTGAGGTCAGCACTTTCCACCGTTAATAGTATATCTGCTTTTCTTCTTAACTTAGAATTCCCTTGAAGCTTCAATCGTTTGGACCAGTTGGGATACTGAATGCTACTTTCCTTGGTTTCTCTTCTTCTTCTTTTTCTAAGAATAATGCTATGTGATTATAGACATGCTAACCGAGTGCTTGCTTGCAACTGAAGTAGATGATTCTGGAGATGAATTTACAAGAGTCAGTGTCACAGTCAGCCACTGTGGAGAGACACGTGCATGTGCCCGCTGGAGATACTAAAAGTGAATATGGTGGTGATGATGAAAAAGACGGGCAAAACGGTTTTTATTATATTGGAAAGGTAAAGCCTTCGCCTGGTAGTCGAACCCTTGTATTTAATTTGATACTGGATCTCACTCGAGTCGGCAGTTTGTGATTACTTCTGAAATTGTTGATCTGTAAATGCAAGGGCACAATGTTGACCTGAAAAATGTTTGTTCACATTCAGGAACTCCATTGCCTCCTGTATGCCCCCCATTTCAGAAAAATCATCCGATTTAACCAGGCACACTTAAATGTACTTTTCTTTTCTGTGCCTCCTTTAAATTGCACAGTACTAAAGTTTATACTCTTTTAGAAACGAAACTATATTTTAATCTCTAAGAAAAGTGGCACTGATTTTTTTTTTTTGTTGTGACGGAGGGAGTGTATCTTTTGTCAAAGAAACAAGTTCTTTGCATTTTTCATGTTTAGTGTTGGGCTTTAAAAGATGATCTAGGACGGCAATTGAAACTAAGTGGTGATTACAGTGTAGTGTGCCTCTACCCCAAATGAAAACAATCTGCCCCCCCTCCCCTCCTGTAGGTATGCAAGAGCCTTGGATGATTTATATATTTTCTTGCGAGAATCCCTAAACTTTCCATTCTCTTAGAAATTTTCTAAACTTACAAATTTGGGTATATCAGGGAGAAGACTGTTACACTACTTTCAATTGAGTTTTCCTATTTAAAGTACAGGTATTGGACATAACACATTATGTGAATAGGAAGATGCAAGCTAGAAGATAATTTAACTCCTTATCATTGACTTGATTTCCACCATACAATTTCACTTGGTGGCGGATATTTGTCTGGAATCATACGAAAGTTCGACTTGATTCTCTTCAGTCGGGGTTTGAAACAAGAAGATATTTTTGTCTCCCTTCCTTTTACTGTTTTTACAGAGGGTTGAGCAAAATAATCTCAAGGGATGGGGTGTAGGTTTTGACTGTTGTTTCGTTGGTTGAGTAATTGATGCATGTCTGTAACTTGCAAAAACTACTGTTCTGTTTCTTGCTGAAGGCTTTTGGGGGTCTCAAAATGTTCAGTTTATTTATCTTCCATGTTCGTCTTTGCTGTGCTTGCGTCTAAATATGGGTAACCAGTAGGCATCTTTGTAGGTTTCCTTAATTGACTCCACGATTTGTATTGACATCTTTTTTATTTGGATCCTAAAGAGATCTCCTAATGAGATCCGGTTATTTAGTATTTATTCAAAATGTTAAATGTGTAGACACAGGCTTTTATCTCTTTTGAAACAGGATGGGAGAATTGTTCTGGTTAAGGGTCATCTTTCTAGTACTATGACTTGTTTCTTGTCTTTATTTTGGATTCCTGTGATAGTGTGAATAAAGTTGTGGCTGAAGCAAAGAAGAAGAAAGGAAAAATGAATGCAAAAGACAGTATATAGGTTATCTGCTTATGGAAATTGAGATTTCTAGCCAACATTTCTCAATCATCTGAGGTGTGACAATCTATTGATCAGTTGACACTGAATTTCTGAGAGCAAGGATAACACTGTCTTATGCTAAAAATGCTCAAATTAACGGAGCTCTTATTTCTAGAAAGAGAAACATTGAAAATGCCAATGACACCTTAAAAACTGAGTTTATTTCTTTGACCAATGCGATTTGGGTTGTCATATTGACTAGAAGTGTATTTATGGTCATTCTGCTGGCATCACTTTTTATTTTTTTTACTGCTGTGATTTTGGAAAAAGGATTCACATAAAGGATCCCAAGTAATTGGGACCAAGGTTGAGTTGAGCTGTATCATTTTCATTTAACTTGCCGAGTCCTCTCAAAGCACTACGAAATATTTGAAAGTTCTAGTACTGTGGCTAGGGTTGATCTGATGCTGAGCTCTGCTTATGAATCTCTTCTCTTGTAGGTTATACACTCGTTTGATGCTCAAACTGATGGTGAGCTAAGTTTAGCTATTGATGATTATGTTGTAGTACGCCAGGTATTTATCTCTACAATTTCACCTATTAATCATGTATTAGCGTCCGTATGAAAAATTGTTAATGTGGATGCCCGATTGTTTGCATTCATTTCCATTTTGGAGTTCTTATATAATGTAACCCATGAATGAGACAACATGCATTTGGTTTATGTTTCGAGGGAGGTGAGAAGTCCGAACAAAAAGTAGTAGCATATCCATCTAATACCAGAAGAAGCTTGTTACTCCCCCCCTCATTTTTTTTGGCCAACTTTCTATTTGTGGTTATCTCAATTATTTAGGTCATCTCATATTTCTAGAAACATTAAATGCTCATTTTCCTCTTTTACCCACATATTGAAGAGTTGTTAACATTTTTAACTTCTTTGGAGGATTATTGCATAAGGGGCAATTATGGAAAAGTAAATATTAGACATCATATTTTAATGCATTTATTGATAATTTATAAACTACGTGTTTTTGTCCCCTGGCCAAAATATTAGAGACGGAGGGAGTAATAAACTATCTAATTATTGCTTCGTTTTCTTTGTGCCAATGTAGTCTTGTTTCTATCTTATTGTGGCCAAAATATTAACAGGGAGTAAGAATACAAGATCGATGAAAAATAATGAAAAAACCTCTATGTTGGTTTAAGGTCTTTATACTTAGAGCAAACCCCAACTTGGTTGTTTTTATCAGAGTTACGTCAAAACAACAACAACAAAGCCTTAATCCCAATCACTCGGGGTTGGCTATATATAAATCCTTTCCATTCCACTCGATCCATTGCCAAGTCATATAGATCACAGTCTTTCATGTATTTTTGTAATAAATAAACATGGGAAATGGTAAAAGTCGCCCATATAGTAAAGAAAATGAGAGAGAATCACTTAAGATGGTTCGGGCACATATAACATAGGCCTCTTAGAACACTCATTAGGAATTGCAATGGTGTATCAGTCATAACCAAGATAGGGTAGGGGAACAACGTAGCTAACATGGACATCCATAATATTGAATGATAGGATTATGATCTATCTAATAAACTTGCATTGGACTATCTTTTTTCATATTGATAAAGTTAATCCTATCATCCAACCTCTATGAAATTATCCACAACTCTGAAAAACCTACCCACTAAATTCATTGCTTTTAACATTTACTACTTTAAACTACTAAATGAGTAAATTCTAAATTATTCTAACATTCAAATAGAAAATTATCAATAAAAAAAGGAATAATAATTCATTATGCACAGGCAAATTGCCCTTGGCCCCTTGCACATTATTAATATGTACAATTAGTTAGAATTTATATGGCTAATTATACTCAACAGGTGGCTAATGGGTGGTCTGAAGGTGAATGCATGGGCAAGGCAGGATGGTTTCCCTCTGCATATGTCGAAAGGCAAGATAAAGTTTCAGCAAACAAATTATCGGAAGAAACCGATTCTTCATTATGAATGCCAACACATTATATCTGATTGCTCTGCCTTGAGGTTCTGTATTTGTAAAGGGTGGCACAATTGCCAAATCACAGGCACCTCGTGCAGAAGCATCATTTTCTGGGGATATATATCCTCAAACGCTGTCTACATGCTCAACATGCCTTCTTGATCAACTTTTATTGGCAAAAAGTCGAGATTGGAACAAGCGTTGGTGAATCTTGATCATTTCAAAGTAGGTGATTTTTGGTTTCTCAATAAGTTTATTAAATCTCTGTTTTCTGTCACTTCATTATTTTTTTCCCATTGTACAGAATTATAATGTCTACTGGTAAGTGTAGAGGCACTCAATTCACATAAGAAAATGAAATAAATATAGAAAGGCTGTGACCCAAAAAATGTGTATGTAAGGTGCAGTTGTATTCCCCCCCTCCTTTTTTTTTTTTTTCCGGGGCAATGAGTACATTCATTCCACTTGTGAACCAATACACTATATGTAATGCATTATTTACATTTGGACATGATGCTTTCTCTCCTGATAATTTTAGACGCGGGTTTGATGGATGGATCGGAAAAGCCATTTTCCTTTATTCTGATTGAAAAGTTGGTCGAGGATTGGACCGTTAAGGGGTGTCAATTTGTGATTCGATTAAATTCATGGGTCTATAAAATTTTTAAAATTAATTTATTTAAGTGAGTTATAATCATTAAATTTGAATCTATTTGATATTAATTTATTAAATATATTTAAATTTATTGATTATTATTCATTTAAATAGGTTTAATTTTTACAAATATTATAAATTTATGAGTTTAATCGGATCACAAATTGTCATTCAGGACGCTTATTGTTTTTGATAGTTCAAATAATCGCACTACCAGGAGTTGTAATTTAATAGTTGATAGTTGAAATATTACATTTGAACATTAGTTCCAAATTCTTGTCCACTCTCTCTTTCTTCCTCGCAGCACCTCCCTTTCTTTCATTCGTCACTCAAATTATTATTATGTTATCTAAATTTCTAACTACTCTTGAGAATAATATGGACAAAAGTCAGATGCTAGCCTAGATGAGAGACTCTAAAGCTAAACATCATAACCATCGTTAAGAATTAATTTTCCAACTAAACCTAAGACGAGTGAATGCCATTTTATTTTTTGACATAACTAGTTTGCAAATGAAAAAAAAAAAATAAATACTTTTTATGTCACTTAAAAAGATATATTTTCACTAAATACAATCATTAAGAAAAAAAATATGTTTGTAATTTTAATATTTTTTAATATGAAATTCCTCAATTACTTCCTTAAGAATTCATGTTTGAAAGTCTTATCTTTTTTAATTTATAATTTTAGCATTTTTTTATTTTATACATTATGCTAAAGTTATAATTTTTTTCCTTATAATATGTGATAAATCAATAAGCATATCAATACGGGTTAAAATGGATTGAAGTGAGTTGACTAGTACACCCTCCGTTTCACAATAATAGGTCTTTTAGAATTTTTTTTTTTCAAAATAATTGTCCTTTTAGAATAGGTTTTTTTTTATCCATACTTTATTCTCTCGACTATCAATAATCATTAATTACACTTATTTTTTTTTGTCATTAATAAAGAGAAATTATTTAATGAGGGTAAATTTGTCAATATATATTATTTTTTAATATGTATGCACAAGTCTAAAAGGCCCACTATCGTCGAACAAAGGAAATAATAATTAACATGTTGTAATGAGTTCAACCTATTATAAATCATTTAATCAATTAATCAATTCAATTGCGTAATAACTGAGTTAAGTTAAACTTGAATTAGCATATTAAATATTCATTCGTACAAAAATTAAATAAACTGTATTGTGTTAAACTATTTAGCAGATTAAAGTTGGTTAGGATGAATTTATAGATATCATTTTAATATGTCTATGAACCAATATATTTTTAACATGTAAGAAAAAATTTTAAAAAAATTACTTTCTACCTTTCACAATAGTTAACCTATTCAAAATAATTAATATTTTAAATATTTTTATCACATTTTTCTTAAAATATTATTTTTATCTTAATTTAAGATTAAGAAGTAATAAATATCTCAAAAATTAGTAAAAGAAGAATTTAAAGAGATTTTATATATATAAAACTAAGTAGTGTTTTACTATTTATTGAACTGTTCACGTGAATAGTAAAACACTACTTGGTTTTCAGTGAGGAAGAGAGGGGATAAAGGCCGTGCAAAAGTTCCGTGCAAGAAAAAAAAGGATAGAAGGAAAAAAAGGAGCCACTAAATACGGAGGGCAGAGGGGAGAAGGAAAAAAAGGGCTGTGGCCCGTCTTTCTTTTTCTTTCTTTATAATTTCGTATCTTTAGATACGAGTATTTTCTAGTTTTATATATAAAAAAAAGTAAAAATAAAAAAATAAAAAAGGAGAGGGAGTAATACACGTAACTCAATAATTTAATATGAACTTTTCGAATAAAACGTCGAAACAAACATCCGCCATGAATCTATCTCCACACTTTTCCCACTCTCCGGCACAAACTTCCCCCCAGCACTCAAACAATGTCATCTAGCTGGCACTTCACATCTCTTCCCGACCCCTTCCTAAACCCTAACCCTAACCCTAAACATTTTCGCAGGCATCAATTTCTCCCTCTTCAACCAATCCTCCTCACCTTCCCTAACCCCCACACCACCACATTCCACCGCCGGAACCTCACCGTGTTTTCTTCCGCCGGCCAAAATTCATCCTCCAAGCCGTCTCTCGATCTCGCTCGGTCGCTAGCTGCCTCCGCAGTTCTATTGTTCGGCCTGGGAATTCGTTCCCGTTCGGCTGCTGCTGGTCCCGCCCAATTTCCACCTCTCCTTGCGCCTGAGTCTACCTCATTGTTGGTTCAGCAGCAGTCACCTCAAGGTTAATACAGCTCTCTCCGCTCCATAATGAGTTTCTAATTTTGATCAAATTATCAAAATTTGAGTATATATTTATGAAATTATTTCTCACTTCCTTCCCAAGATGAGTGCCAGGTTTTAATCTTTTCGTGTCACTTAATTAAGATTTTTACCAATTTTTTCTTATGAGCGTTAACCGCTTGGTAGTTGGTAGTTTAAGTGATATCCTTACAAAGATTAAAATTTTAGATTTTAAAGCGCAATAAATATACGTTTAGTAATTATTCTAATAATGTATTAGGTTGATTATTAGAATGTAAAGCATGATAAATATATGTTATATTGTAATTTGATATTTTCATGTGGAGAAAGTTGGTTAGTTTGATAATGCCAATTAAACCACTGTATCCCACAGAAGAGACAGCCTGATCAGGGTAATTACTGGAGCCTTTGTAAGTTTGTGTATTCATCGTTGTCATACATGTACATTTGAAGAAACATAAATATTTGGATCTGTATATATATGGCTGTTATGTTATCATGGCTTGGATTTGGACTGTCAGCGGGTTCAAGACCACCTATCTTTGTCAAGACTTGACACTCGTATCTCTCTGTAATAATATCCATTTGTTGTCAATAGGAGAAGGGAAAGGAGAAAGTGACAATGTGCTGAACAATGAAGATGAAGAAACGAAAGCTGCATTTGAGAAATTGAAATCAAGAACGTATGCATTGACAGTCCCATTGAGAATTATTGCTCTACGTAACTCAGTACCCCCTCTATGGATTAAGGTGAGTGCATTCACTTGCTTTGTCAAAGATTCAAGAGTAAACTGCACCATTGGTCCCTGGACTACAGTCTACATCCCCCTTATGGTTTTGGTCACTCTACCAAAAAAGCACTCAATTTGCACTTTACACTTTTGAAATTTGATGCAGTTAGTCCCTCCAACCATTTTTCTTCATTAAATTGAATTTAATTGCAATTTTATTAGTTTTGGCGAGGGAAATTTCATCATTTCGCATCTAGCCATCTAGGGACCAATTGTGTGGCAAAGTAGCCCCATAACCCATCTGCTATATAAGAATTCCCCTCCCCATTACTTTTTCCCCCTTTTTGGTCAAAAACAACTATGATGAAGTTGGAAATAAAATTTGAAAAGTTATTGTTTCAAATTTGATGAAATGAATGCAAGCTATTGGGATTATATAAATAATAATATTTATTTTGGTTGTCATCAAATTTTTAATACATGTAATATTTTTTGGTTAAATTCTTAAGAAGAATTTTCAATTAATAAAAAACTTTAATTAATTTCATTTTCTTTAGGAGTAGTGTCGATTAATGTGGGCTTATATATTGATCATTATTCTAAAGATGTCACATAAGATTTAAAATCACAATTCTAGGCACATTTATCCAATTATATAAGAATGTAAAATAATCAAAATGAGAACTAATTTGCAGATGACTAACAATGATTGAGAAAGTAAAAACTGTAAAAAAGATGAATAAAAAAAAGAAATTTTGTGAAATGAATAGTAACGTGTGGAGACATAAGAGATAATTAACTATTAGAAAGAAAAAGAAGGAAAAAGAAAGCAGTATAGGTAGAGGAAGAAAGAGATTTTTGCTAAGAAGGCTTAAACTTTTTCTTTAGAAATTTATAAGCATTTTAGCCTTTCTGAAAAATGAAAATAAATAAACAAAATGAAAATTTTAGGCCCAATCACAGTCTTCTTGAAAGAACAAAAGAAAAGGGAAAAAAAAGAACAAACCAATTTCATGAAATTGCCCTTGGAGAATTACAGTCTCCGTGAGTTACGAAATGACCTTGGAGAATCTCACGTGTTTGACATGTGACTCAATTTAACGGAAAAATTGGATGGAGGGACCAACTGCATCAATTTTTGAAAGTGGGAAGTGCAAATCGACTGTTTCCCGGTACCCTGACCAATACCATAAGGGGGCTATATAATGGTGCAGTTTACTCAAGATTCAAATATAATTTTGTATATCTTCCTTGATGTGGAGTTAATTTTGCCGTTACCAAACCTAGAGGTCTACTTTACTTGCAAAGTTTTTTTTTTTTTTATTTTTTTTTTTTTTTTTTTTTTTTTTTTTTTTTTTTTTTTTTTTTTTTTTTTTGTGCTTGGCAACGAAGAAGTCTTAATCTAAGCTCTTTGGAATTCAGAATGGCATATCTTGCCATTGTTCTGTATTTTCGAATTAGTCTGATGTGAACTTTGTTGCTTTGGAAAACAAAAATGGTACTGTTTCTGCTTTATCCAATAAAGACCACTAGAAGCAGCAATGTCCATGGTCTAGCGTCAATGTTGTCTTTTGTCCTTGTCTTTAACACATACTAATCTCAGATTGTTTTGCATTGCCTTCTTTAATTCGTTTATTGATCTACAGAATTTCATTCAGACCCAAGGAAGGAGAGTTAAGTTTCGTTTAGAGTTTCGTGGAAATCTTGAGGACATCTATTCCGAACTCTCGTCAACATTTACCAAAGGAATTGTTGATCCTAAATCTGCTGTTGCAGCTGATATTGTTTCTCTTGGTGATACCTGGGTCAGTTTTGCAATAAATAAGGCTTTAATAGAGCCTTTACAACAAGTTCAAGACCAAGATTGGTTTAGCAGACTACCTGATAAATGGAAGGTACGATATTAGCTCTCGGTTTCTCACTGTTATTTCTTAGAAATATTAGTAAGTTGCTAACTTTGAGTGCACAATTATTGAAGTCTCAAGATGTTTCTTTTTTTCTTCTTCTTTTTTGACACCAAGTCTCAAGATGTTTAATTTGCTAATTTTTTCTAGGGATTTGTCTGTGTAAGTAGAAAATAAACGTACATAGACTATATTTAGTTGGAGCTTGTAACTTGTAGGCTACGGTCGTACGGAGGATTGAGTGATGTAGTCACACATAAATCTACAACAGCCATATGTGTGTCTATTTGTTTTCTTCTTTACTATTTATATGCCTTGGCATGTGCTCCACACAATTACGCGGAAGATAAATAATTTCCATCGCATTCTGAGCTACAATTATTGGCTACCTCCGAAGGTTGAGGGGGTGAAATAGCACAGGCAGGCTGGTGCTCAAGATCCAGTTCATCTATTAATACGCCTGCCAAAAGAAAACAAAGTCTAGAAATCTCCCATTGAGGAAAAGAAAATGACTACTATGTTCTGGGAGAAGAAAGGAAAAGAGTGTGTTGTATCCTTAAATTGTTGTTTGGTGGATAGGAAAAGAAACTCTGGACTTGAGCAAACTCCATTGAAGCTTACTATCACCTGCTGGACTGCATCAACCTCCGAACATTCCAACAACAAATCATTATTTTATTTGGAGATCTAAGAAATGAATAGTATTTTTTAAACAAAATGGATAGTATTTTGGAGCACAGACAATGTAAATATAAGTTTTTACGCAAATGTACCATTTTAGTTAGTAGATTGTAAAGTCAATTTGGATGCAAGCTTGCAGCTCATAGGATTACGCAAATGTACCAACAGTAAAGTGGTTTGTTTTGCTTGACCTCTGGACGTCCATATGAGTATCAGCCTTTATTCTGTTCATTTCAATTCCTTTGTTGTGCTGTTTTTATTTTTCTAAAGAGACCCACAATTCATGCTGTTGTTTCTCTAAAATAATCTCAGGTGTATTTGCGCAGGAATGGTGATGGGAAAATAGATTCTGAAGGTCAAGTATGGGCTGCTCCATATCGATGGGGAAGTATGGTGATAGCTTACAGGAAAAGCAAATTTCAAAAGCATAAATTAACTCCTATAGAGGTAATTCTAGTTAAGATTTGAGTATCTACAATGAGCTCCTGGTCTCAAGGATAAGATAAATTTTAATCTATTGTGCTTTTCATGAGGAAATTTTGTTCTTGTTTCATCGTTCATCTAATTGTAATGTGGGTTCATCACTTCTGCTTACCACGAGCAAAAGTTATAGATGTATTTTTGTATCTTCGCTCCTGTAACGTCCGGGATCATGTCCAACGTGGAGTGGACCCCAAGTCACAACATCAAAAGTCACACAAACGTGTATTTACATCCTTTTGTCCTAATAAACATAACAAATCGTACACACATATTTTCAAACAAATCATACACAGTAAAAGATTCATGCAATACACATAATACTAATAGTACCACAAACATTGTTATCTCAACCATTAACCATGCCAACATTCAACTATTGGTTACTCATCACTTCGTTTGGTCTTAGCACACTAAATTAGCAATCATATAATCATTTTGAAAAAGTGAGCAACCTTATCCATGCAAGGGGTCATACGTGAGTACTATGACAAAATATCATAATAGCTCGACCTTATTCATCGGTGGGACCATCAAGGATACTGAGCATACTAATGGTCCATTCACCTCTGAGCTTGTGTTTGAGATATCTGTGGCTTGCGTATCAAAATAATACCATAACCACGAGAAGAATCTCGGGCACACATTATCAGGTAGATAATCAATCATGACATGCATATACCTTTTACTAAATTAGATATATCATTTTATTTCCTTCTATGTCTGCATCTAGCCATACTCCCTCATACATGCGCAACCAGGAAAACTAAATCCATTCGCAATTTCGCATATATAACTTGAACCTAGGAACAAAATCCAGTCAAATACTCAAATTATAGTCAATAGCCAACTATAGGTCAAACTAGTTAAATTGGTCGAGCCTCGAGTCATTCTCGGTCAAATGGAAAACTCAATAGTCAAATGAGCTAAAATGTTGAATTTGGTGAAAAGTCAAGTTTTGGTCAAAGTCAAACAGTGATCAAAGTCAGCTGCTTGTGAAACAAGGTCAATGGTCAAATATGGTCAATCACCAATGTGTCAAGGTCAAATGGTCAAACATTATCCATGTGATTGGGTCATTTTTATCTCCGGGATTAATTTTCTGTGGGCAATATCTAACTAACTTCGGGTTTGAAATTTGAATGAATGCCCAACCCAACTCACCCTCCACCAAATAGGTCGATTTTGGATGTGGGCGGCTATGTTTACCCTTCATTGGGCTGGTTCATGTTATATTTCCGGCCAGTAGATATAGGTAAAGACAGCCCTCCATGTTCACAATTAATTTAAAAAATCTTACAGGCTAATATAAATACAAAGTTTCTATTGTACTTTTTTTTTTGAAAGTAGTTTCTATTATACTTTAATCCACGAGTAATCGCTACAATTTCCAGCAACTTCATAAAACATTTAAAGTTTATGAGTTTAACCGATTTAGTACTTACCAAATTACTCCGTACATTAGTTTAAGTTGATCTTTGTTCTCGTACTATTTTTCTTCATTTTACATGGCATGATTCTAGAGCATTTAACAGCTTAGTTAAGAAGCTTAAACACATTTCGATCAACTGCTCTCTGAA
>JAOWAN010000005.1:13998904-14019288 GCA_028566635.1 Lobelia cardinalis
TGTCAATATATATTACTCCTTAATAAGTGTGCACAAAACTAAAAGGTCCTCTATTGCGGGACGGAGGGAGTATATAATACTATATATAAGCATGAATTCACTTAAATGTTTCGATTTTCATATTCCTATAATGCCCTTCTAACCCCACTAAAGTCCATGTTTAGGTCCCTAATATTTAGGGAAATTATACTTCAAAAATTTCCTTCTTCAAAGGTGTCTCCGTTATTTTTTCTTTCCAAAAAAGATTTTTCATATGATTAGGAGTCCTTTGGTACAATCCTACTATGTTTTCCTAAAAACTTCTCTTTTCTCTTAGATGCCCTATCAAGTCCGACTTTATAGCCATATCATGACCCTAAAATCAAGGATACTTCAAAATTTCTTTCTTCAAAAATGCCCTTCTAACCCAACAAAAGTCCCTTATTGATTTCCATATTCCAATAATGCCCTTCTAACCCAACTAAAGTCCCTTATATTTAGTAAAAGTATTATACTTCAAAATATTTCTTTCTTCAAAAATGCCGCCCCCCTTTTTTTTCTTTCCAAAAAAGAATTTTCATATGATTAGGAGTCCTTTGGTACAATCCTATTATGTTTTCCTAAAAACTTCTCTTTTCTCTTTGATGCTCTACCAAGTCTGACTAAAGCCATATTATGACCCTAAAATCAAGGATACTTCTACCACTAATATTTATCTCACGTCATTGTCTCTTCCCCCCCCCCCCTTCTCTCTCTCTATATATATCTCTTTATTTTAAAAATTGATTACAAATTCTTTAACGTAAAAAAAGTTATTTGATTAGGTGTTTGGTAATGGAACGACTGACTGTTTGAACTCAAGAATCACAAATTCATAGACTACCATAAATTGCTATTACAAAATACTAATACTACATTTTCTAGAAAATATCTACTGTTTGTCACTCAACTGCTTCACTTTTTAATTTATTTAATCTTTTTATCGGAGTAAAAAATTGACTAAAGAAACATAAAAATAAAATCACACATTGTAAAAATTGTTGTTGGAAGAAGTCTTTTCTGAAACGTGTATTAGTGCTTCGGTCTGGTTCAAGAGGTAGGTTATAATTGAGTGCTAAACTAAGAAAATAGTTTTAAAAAATGTACTTCCTAAATTACCCTTATATATTGTAGCCTCATTCAACATTATTTCTATATTTGATTTTAAGTTCAAAATAATTATTATCTGCAAACATGTTCAAGAGTATAGAAGGCCAGAGGGTAAAAAGAGTTCCCTAAAAAGAAAATTGACATCTTCAAGTGGGAGGAGCAAATAATGGAAGTGTACATCTTAAACCGGGACAAAAAGAGTCCTTTCTTGAAATATACGTGCTATTCATCTGGTCAGGAAAATGCATACTTTCCATAAGAAACTATTTAAACAAGTATGACTTTTTAGACAAGAATGTCTAAGAATAGAAGGGAAATCCTAAAAATATCTTCTTTCAACAACCCAAGAAAATTTAAAAGCTTGATTTAAGTTTGGTAAAACTCTTGACGTGGAACTAAAGGAAGAGAATTGACCTCCAAATTAATTAAGGGAAAATTAATACAAATTAAATGATGATGAACCACTTCAAGCATACAAGACTAAAGAAAGAGGAAAATGGTTAAAACCAAAAGCAATTACCTCCAAGAAGACAGAAAAAGGACTGAAAATCAAGAACTTAGTTGGGATAGCAAATGAAGTTATGAAGAACACTAAAGACTTGGTGATTCATCTATTTTTAGAATATAAATTTGGAATGAGAGTTGAACTATTGAACTATACTATGGTTCCTATTTATTCGAGTATACAATATGATTCAGAGCTGTTAAGTAAATTCACTTCTTTATCAAAGATAACAGCATGTGCGATGCACATGTTTATCAAACAAATATATTTTTCTCTTTGAATAACTAGAGTTTAAATGAAATGTAGCTGTATGGGGTGTGTTTTGCTTCATTTGAATCAATTTTTTTTTGTGCTACAGTGGAGTTATTAGATATATTTCCTTGTAGCATTTACACTGAGATGTGTCCCAGTAAAATTTACATTTATCCGAGAGTCGAGCATAGGAGACACAGGTTGGAGAATAGGGTGCCTACGCTGCCCCCTTTTGTGATTCTTCGTTATTCGAATAGTGAATAGAGGCTTTCCTCCTTATTGACTAGCAGGGGTTCGGGACGGAGAGGGACGGAAGCTTCCTTCTGAAATTCTAGAACTTTGAGGGATCAGGCTCATCCTCTAGAATTGATGATAGACAGGCTGGCTGTTTTAAACCCCTCTTCTTACTGTCCTTTTACATGTATATCTACCGTGGATCAGATGAGGTGATTAATACAGCATGTCTTGCTCATTGTGCCATTAACACGTACTCATATTTTAGTTCATTGTTGCCATTTGCAAACATTGTCCCCGCAAATCTATTGTCATGTACATACATGTAAATTCATTTCGTATTTCCCCTCAAGGTGTAGTTATCTTTTGCAGGTAGTAGATGGTATCAGTAAGCAGATAACCACATGTCCAAGAGAGGGTTTTCCCGAGCCTGGTGTGCCAAATGATTTGTAGGAAGTTTATTATGCTTGACAATTGCTGGAATGGGCATTCTCCTTGCAATAATTCATGGGCCATTGCCTTTATACATTCTACTTCTGTACAGTTTGATGAGCAAAACCAGAGCGCTAAGTACTGATGGTAAGTCGACGTCAGCACATTTGACTTGCATTTTCACCCCTCCCCTTGTGATCATCAGTAGTTTGAGGAAGTTTATATATGTATGCAACATTTAGTATTATAATATTATATATATATACGTGTGTGTGTGTGTGTGCGCATTTGTGTAAAATGACTTTCTATCAAAAATATTTACTTATATATGACTTATCTACATACCCAATTTATTTGCCTGAGCAATTGTTCATGTATTTGAAAGTTTCTTATGTTTTTTTTTCAGTAGAAAATGCATGTCTTCTCTATTTTAGTGCCTGAATATGTGTGTGCTGTTCTTTACACCCTCTGTCTCATATATATTAGCCAACTTTCCTTTTCGCATGTCTCAGTTTTTGGCCATTTAGAAATTCTATGAACATCTAAACAATTAATTTCCCATTATGGCCACCCAAATTAAATATTTAAGATAAACCACACATTAGATGGTGTGCTTAAATTGTTAAGGGTAACAGTGGAAAGATAAATCGTAGACCTTGCATTAATGTGTGAGGTTATTTGTCTGAGGACTATATATATGAGACGGAGGGAGTATTAAGCAAATGTAAGATCTTATTCGATATGCTTTCGTCAAGTATATTTTTTAGTAAATGCTGCACAACTGTTGTCCCAATCAAATTAAAGTAATTATATGATAAACCTCTATGCATGGACTAGTTAATTAAGGTTATACATGGAAAGCTAATTTGCATCAGGACTCTTAAGTATGGTCCTTTTCTGGATGTTGGAGGGCAATATACTTGAAGCATTTGTATGATCTTGTTAGACATGATTTCTTGATGTAATTTTTTTGAGAAGTGTGCACATCCCCTGTCCTGGTATCTTAAAGGTTGAGTCTCCAACAAACGTAATTCATGCATTTTAAGAGTCATGATATCTGATTTTGATGATGCTTGATACAATTCTCTAATAATGCAACTTTAGTTTATCGTATATTAGAGATCAGTTTGATATTACAGTTCTATTGAGCTTTCTTCCCTCGTGAAATGTTGCTTCATTGGATTTATATACTGTGCTTAAGGCAAGATAAATAGTCTTTTTCCATGTTCAAAGACTTAAGACATGCCTTGAGTCTTGAGATTATTCCCGTTTCTGTTAAAATGACACAATATTTCTTTGCAATTTGCAGGTGAGGCTCTTGTTAATTTTCGGAACAGCATTGTTAGTTCAGATGGGTTGCTTCTACAGTGGCGACCGGAGGACCCTGATCCATGTGGCTGGAAAGGAGTAAAATGCGATCTGAAATCCAAGAGAGTTATATACTTGTGAGTTATCTAAACCTCAGTTGGTATCTTGGGCTCTTTGAGGAAAACTAGTTTCCCCAATTATTACTACTCTTAGCATCGAGTATAAGGGGCTATTTGGCTAAAAGTAATGCTAATTCAGTTGGCTATAATATGAGCCTGAGCCAACTTTGATTTTGTTCCGTAATTGCGAAAAGCTGAACATGAAGGTACACTAGGGGTCTGCTTTTGAACTAAACTGAATCTAATAAATTCCAGCCCTTGACAGACCTCCATTAAAAGGGGTTGCTAAAAACACAAAGAATTAAGAAAAGAATAAGGTGACGCACTGAAACTATCATTCACACTAGAATTTGAACGACCGAAGACTTCCCTTCTTTGAACATAAAATGTCTTCGAACCACGTGCATGTATTGGCTTTGCATAGTGAATATACTAACCTCTTTAGGTTCCGGTGATGTCTGTAGAAACTGAGGATATCCTTCATGTTATTTAGCTGGATTAAGTTCTCAGGACACTCTTTCTGCTTGCTTATTAACTTTCAGTTCTATGGAAACGGGTTTCCAAGCCGAAAGTTCTAAAGACCTGATAGAACAACTGTAAAATTTGAAGGCAAACATGGACACTGTATTTAACGTATGAAGACCTTCATTGATGCTAGTGGTCCCGGTGCATGAATATTAGATGAAACTGTGCAAGCGTTGTTTTCTGTTGTAAGTTCTATATATTGTAATAAATGTGTATTTATAAATTTATAATTATGTAGACATCGTTCTAACCAAAAGAAATATAAATATTGTGTGTACATACTAGTAGAAGGGGGAGTGGCATAGTTTACCTAGCCTAGGACTCTTGAATCGTAGAATTATAGCCGCGATCTTTGTAGGTTTATGACTTGTGAGGAGGAGCATTCGGTTTCACTCCCATCAACTTTATGTATGCTTCTTATTCATGCTTTGGCTCAGTGAAAAATAAAAAGGCTCTATGGATTTGTGGCAGATTCGCTGTGTGATGGAGTATTTGTTGGAGGAAAAGGAAATCCTGGAATAGGGTTGTTTATTGGGCTTCCTTTTGGGCTCCACTATGGGATTGGAATTTGGAGGGCTGTCTTCGGCTGCTTTTTGCCCTGTTTTCCCTTTGTACTGTTTTTTTACAGTGGTTTTAAGTAGACCTTTTGTCCACTTAATCTATTCATCTATCTTGGTATCTGTTCAATGAAACTTCTTTTTATTTTTATCAAACAAAGAAATAATTATACTTGTGATAATTTCTATTATAATTCTCCAGGAACATTTCCAATCACAAGTTGAGTGGATCTATAGCATCTGACATTGGCAAGCTAGACCAGCTGCAGTTATTGTAAGTTTTCTTCTTGTAATTTTCTGAGTGTGCATGTATTGCTTTGTCTGTGAGTCTCATTTGTTATAATTTCCCTGATGCTCTTTGTAATTCCATTGTTCCAGAGATCTTCGTAAAAACAATTTCTATGGCACAATTCCTCCAGATCTGGGAAATCTTACAGAATTGAAGTCATTGTAAGTTAAATTGTTTTTTTGTGATGATGACCCTACCCTTGTTGATGGTTGTTATGCATGGTATCATTTTCTCTGAATCCTTTTGGAGAATTAGGTTAGGCTTTTAATACCTTAAAATTGATGGATTCCTGAGAAATTTGCAAATCGGTAGTAATTGTTGCTTAAGATTTTGAGAGAACTTGTACGGAGAAGGTTGTGTTCTTAGGTCATGTTATTGGTGTCAAAGGTTGGTATTTCGGTGGATCGAGTGGAGATTGAACTGGTGGTTAGTTGGGGGGACTGACCACTGGGACTGAGGTTCGGAGTTTCTTGGGATTAGTCAGTCACTATCGTTGTTTCGTAGAGGGTTTTTCTAAGATAGCCGCACTATTGACTCGGATGACTCAGAAGAATATAAAGTTTGTGCAAATGGATGAATGTGAGGTTAGTTTCAAGAGTTGATATAACTTATGGTTTCAATACCTTGCCATCCGTGGCTGGTGGATATACAATTTATGATGATGCCTCGGATTAAGGTTTATGTTATGTGTTCATGGAGAGGAGCACGGTGATTATTTATGCTTTGAGGCAATTAAATAATTTTGAGAATTACCCTATAGTTATCGAAGGCGAAAGGCGAGAGTGAGGCGATAGGTACCTGAGGTGGTAGAAAAGCGAGGCGAGAAGTGAAGCAAAAAAAGCAACAATATAAGTGGAAAATAATCAAATATATACATAATGTTAATATGACATTGATACATGAAATTACCTTGATAGTAACATGAATTTCAGGATCCATAAAAACTTCAAATAAGGATTAATTCTGTCAAATTAAAGGGACAAGTGATAACTAAGTCATAAAAACCATAAACAAAAGGAAAGAGAGTCTTGGGACAAGTAACAACAAGTAGCAACAAGCTAGAAAAGATCAAGGTTTGGATCACCATGTGAGTTTTTGTTAATCTTTTGGTTTCAATATATCAAAAAATTTGATCATGAACTGAATTTTTATTTTTGGTTTTTGATGATTTCTAATTTAACTTTCCACCTATATACCCCTACACCTATCAACATTATCTAACAATCAAATCAAACATATCACATCATAGTATTTTAAACCAAAATCAGACATAAATTTCTTTCCCACTCCTCTCTCACTTCTAGACAAAAGAGACGTGCCTACTCTATTGCTCCATTCACAACCTTCTCTCTCCTCACTCATCTCTATCCTACCCCTCTACTCAACCAAGCTCCGACCTATTTCTGTCCTCTTCAACTTGAACTCAAATCAGTGTAGCAGCTGCAAATGTGAACAAGTTGCCGCCGTTGGAGAGTGAGGTTGCCGCCGGTGAAGAGAGGGGAGAGACTTACCAAGTTGCCGCTGTCGGAGAGTGATATTGCCATCGGTGAAGAGAGAGGAGACTGACCGATTGCCCCGTGGTGGAGTGGAGATCGAAGCGAGAGAGGATCTAGCGAGAGCCTGTACTGTGGATGCGGGGAGAGAGGCGGGGTTGCAATAAGGATGTTTTGTTTTTGGGGTTTAAAGGCACCGTATATGTGGATCAATACCACGCTTTTATCTTGATTTTTTCTCCTCTACTTCCAGTTATGCAAAGCTTTAAGGATGCAACCATAGATGTGGGCCATGACAATGAGTGTTTTGATGACCCACTTAGCAGGGATATTTTAGGAAGTTCAACAAAATACATATCTTTTCAAAAACTAAAAATCAAAAGTCATCTACGGTAAAAAATCGTGTAAAATCGTTATAAATTGACTTCCTGACCCAAACCCAAATATCTCATCAGCATCACCAAAAGCCAACTAAAGTTCATCTCCATCATAAGCCGGACCACTTAGATTTGGGTCACAATGTCGTTTTTTGACGATTTTTTGCTTTCAATTTATCCAAACATTTGATCACGAAGTCAATTTTTATCTTTGGTTTTTTATCATTTCAAATTTAATTTTCCACCTATATACCCCTACACCTATAACATTATCTCACAATCAAATTAAACCTATCACATCATACTTTAATAAAAATAAATTTTAAACCCAAACTTCATCTTCTCTCTTCTTCCACTCCTTTAAACTCAAACCAAACTTCATCTTCTCTCTCCTCTCCCACTCAGAACCGTCACCATCCTCAGTCTAGGAAGCTTTTCGACCGTGGTTTCTGGACTACTCCGGCCATGTCAATATCTCCATTCCTTCCGTTCAAACCGTTAGGTCTCAAGCTGAGATTTCCTTGAGGCAATTTGAAGAAATAAAATTAGATCGGAGAAATTGGAAGCAAAATTATTGTGGGTCATGTGGAAAAATGAAAATGGGTTCAGCAATGGGGTTGAGGAGAGAGTGAGGGGGGAGGGGAATGATAGTCAGAGAATGGGTTGACCAAAGGGAGATTTGGGGCACTAATATGTAAAAGGGTTTCAGAGTCACTGTCGAGAAGGTTGAAGAAGCCGGCAACACTGCTGGAGAAGGTGGGTCATCATAGCGCACGTTGACTGATCTCGTTAACGAGCTGCGAGAAATTAAAAAATTACAAGTCTGATAGTGATCTAGCCGACCGATCGAATTAGGGACTGGTGATGAGGTCCCTCTCTATGTCACCTTGTTGGCCCTTTTTACAATCCCAGCTAGAAAAAGTTAGTTCAGACCTCTGCAATTTTGCATTTTTTTGTTGTGATTGTATAAACTTGGATTTTTTTGGGAAATTAGGGTTGAAAAGTTGCTGTCTTTTATATCTTATTAGGGGATCATCGCTGATTGTTATGGGTATTCCCTCCTTTGATCGCCTCTCTCCCTCTCCCTCCAGATCGAGGGAAGGAAAAAATTCAAGTTGTATTTTTGTTAAGATTTAGGGCACAAGTGGATTAGTTGTCGTTTGGTGTGTTTTCTAGTGTTGTTTCATATCGAGGAACCTATTAGACATAATTTAAACTTTAGAAGGGGTGCGAGTGTAAAACTTTAAAAGAGGTCTGAACTACGTGCCTTCGCCTAGAATTTTCGAGTAGACTCGAGCTCCCAGGCGGTTGCTTTTCGACTTAGACGGTCGCCAAGGTCATCTTTAATGGCTATGAATTACCCTATACATGATCTAGAGCTGGCAATGAGATATACATGAATATGACGTTGTCCGCGTAGGCTAACATGGTAGTCGATGCGGTGAACCGAAAACATAGGGCAATTTGGCAGCTTTGTTGATGAGGGAGAGACGGTTGTTGGAGGACATCTAGTCCTTGAGTATTGACGTTGGAGTGGGAGGCGACTGTGGTGGTTATTTGGCGCATTTGAGTGAACAACCATTGATTTGGCGCATTTGAGTGTACAACCATCTTTGTTGGAAAAGATTAAGGTAGCTCAAGCTTCAGATGCTAAGTTGGTTGTTACATAGGGACCAACAATGTGTGTCGAGCTAAGGCTTCCCTTGTTGGCTCCAACTCGTACATGAATCGGATATGGTGGGAAAGGCACGAGGAATAGTTCACTTGACATGGCCTCATTGCTTGGTTTGATGAGGAATCAACCAACCACATTCTACATATGACATAATATGGTGTAGTATAATCCCTTTTATTTTTATTTTTTGAAAAAGGTAGGAGGGGATATACACCCAACCCCAACCCCAAACCCAACCTTTATTATTTATTAATGAGAACTTACAAGAACAACAAAGAAGGATTAAAGCCTAAAGTAAGTGTAATGCTTCCAAAATACTTGACCTCTATGTAAAGTGAAGTGCGTCAGTACCAGTTGAACTGATCCTTATCAAGGTATGAAGTAGTAGCTATATTGCAGAGTAGAGTGCCTGACGTCTAAATAATGTGTGGCATAATACTCGCTTGAGCATGGACTTGTTTTCCTGCATCAGGGGCATCAGAAACCAATAAGAGGGCCACGTGTTCACTCATAATGCGAGTTACAAATGCAAGCTTGATGACTTGAACCGAAGGCCTTGCTAAATGCGAACTCTCATATCATGTTAAGATACCAACTCATCTAAAATCTTAAGCTGCTAGAGAGGGGCCCAACAATGTATATCAAGCTATTCATTGCCATTGGCTTTTGGTTGTGTTTCTTGACTCCATGGATTGTCCGCCTGTCTTTTATTTCTGTTGGAATATTTACATGATCTTCTTTTCCTATGGAAGAATACATGCTCATCTTATACTGACCAAAGATGATATTTTATTAGTATATCTTATCTGTATGTTGTCTATACGAAGGATACCTCTTAAACAATAACTCGAACATGAAAGCTTATGAGATCGTAAAAGATTTCTTGTCAGTATTCATTGATAATTTTCTACATGGTGCTCCTATTTAGGTATCTTTATCTATTGTTGAAATGTAGAATGGAATAGCATCTCTGGTTTGGTGATCAAGATTAAACAACTAGTGTCTACCATATGGTTCTTTTGATACGCTGTTACTTGAATGCTATATTACCCGGACCCTTCATTTTCAGCCAAATGTCGACACGATCCTGAACCGGGTTCGGATCCTGTCTGATCCTTCAAATGGCAAGTGGATGCTCCATTCTTGGAGGCTGTGAGGTTGGTCGAATCAGATTAGGGTTTAAGCCAATGGAATAGGTTTGTAGAGAGAGAAATCACTTACATGGGAACTGCGATGACATGGCTGGTGGAGATGGAAGTGACGCAGTATGGTGACTGTGTGCCTCTTCGTAATGTAGGAGACGGGAGTTTATGTAGGGTAAGAATATTATATTGGGTAGGGCCTCATTGGTTGGGCCTTGCCTTTAAAATACTGTGGGGGCAAAGTATCTTTAATATAAATCGGAAAGCATTGAACATGGACTTCAATAATCAAGTTCACAAACTCACCTCTTTTACTATTAATTTATAACAAACAGATTTTTGTAAACTGCCATTGTGTACTGGGAAAGGAAAAATGATATTAAGTATTAACATGTATAATATAACATAAATATTTTGCACAAAGGATCCCCGCACCCGTATCTTAATTTTGGATACCTTTTAGCCATATCCAAGGATCCTAATTTTAGAAAAATGCCGATTGCGGCACCTGGGTAACATAGATTGCTAATTCTGACCTTCTATTTGCTTTATCTAAAATAGAATACTTGAAAATTTAGAGCATTTGCAAGAGATCCGTGTAACTTTTCAGAACATAAGATATATGGAATTTATCTACGGAGCTCCCTTTACCTTGTTCATTTTGGTGAGACTCATTAATCTGATATCGATTCTCTCTCACAGATTTTTACAGGGTAACTATTTAAGTGGATCAGTTCCAGCCGAATTGGGAAACCTTTCAGAGCTTGTAAATCTGTAAGCTGTTTCATCTGTTGTTTTTCAGTTGAATGAAAGCTAAATTATTTATGCAGGATAACCTACATGATCTGTACTCAAGAAAAGATGTCATGACATGTAACCAAAGAATTCGAACCAATAAACTTTGAGGAATACATCTATGAAGTACTAACTATATCCTCTTTTAGCCACCAAAAGAGATGCAACATCAAATGCAATTTAGGAAGTTATAATTTATAACATAGCAGCAATGGCAAAAGAGAAGGCAAGTGATCATAAGAGGCAAAGGTGAAATTGGATGAGCTGAGCATATTACCTACTTTCCCACGGCAGTAAATGGATGAAGATGGGATCCATAGTCGAAGGAGTGGCTAGAGGAGTGAAGCTGGTGAAACATCATGTGTCACCCAGCTTGTCTTTATCAAAACTGATGCTAGTCATTGGATTTCATCATAAAACCCAAAACATCAACTGAATGAAAAAGAATTGGATGGTATATGCTATGCACTATGTAACCAACCTCCTCTGTGTATGAGCACAACGAAGATGCTTCTAAAATAAAGGAGCAAAGTCAATAATATGAGGAAGGTTTGCTGATTAAGGTCTGGAGATAACACTCTTTCGAAGCTTTTAGTAACCTCAAAAGTTGCCTCGGAGGACTTTTTTCTTTATAGATGGAAACAAAAAACATTTATTCTGCATATGGTATAGATGTTGAGTCATCCTCATGCAGCTCATGCCCTTTACGACTGCAACTGGGAGATTTGGAAAAAGTAAATGGAATTGATCCTGAATTTTCATTTAGCCGAAGATAATACGGACTCATGTATATAAATAACATACGCTCTGAAGACAAAATTAACTGTAAGAGATTAGACTTGTGAGAGATTTCTCTTTTCTTTTTCCCAATGAACAAATAATTGTTGAGTGCCTGTGAGTGGTTATTATTTGCAGTAACAGACCTTGGCGGAGGCTTGTAGGATCCACTGCTCCCCTAAAGTCCCACTTGTGGCCTTTGCTATTGCTTGCTATTGCTCCAATCTCTTAAAAAATTACACTGTGACCTCTTTACGTATACCTTTGTCCTCCGCAAGTCTAATCATGAACCTGTAATGGAATTTTCTGGAGAAGCTGGAAGCTCAAGTACTGATTATGCTGGCTCTTACATAGAGTTCACTCATAGACTTAAAATATAGAATTTCTTACTAGTGAACGAATTTGCTGGAGGCTGAGCAAGGAAAAGAGTCAACTGAACCACCACATATAATTGACAGAGCCTGTTTGTATATTGAGTAACTCACGATATATCTCGTTAGGATCTGTGGTTTGAAAAGAATCAAGTTTAATATGCTGTGCTACTAACTCATCTACAAGCTTAACCTATGAGGGAGTGAAGGGGAAGGGAGGGAAATGGACTAACATAATGAGAAACCATATATTGTAATTAACTCTTGGTGAGCTTAAATATGGCAAAGGTTTATTGAACCTGCCAAATTTATATTATCTGAACTTGTACCTAAATCTAATTCATTTTTGGCTTCTGCAGGGATATATCAAGCAACTCTCTTAGTGGAAATATTCCTGCATCGCTTGGGAAGTTGGTGAAGCTTGAATATTTGTAAGGATTTTCATAACTTTTTGAAGTTATTAATGTCTTTGTTGAATCTGGTTTTGACTTGTTTTTCCATTGATACATTGAAGCAACATGTCAACCAATTTTCTTGTTGGATCAGTACCATCTGATGGTGTTCTTGACAAGTTTACAAGTACCTCGTGAGTATTGAACTCTATCTTCTTTTGCCCATTAATTTTTTTTTTACTATCAACAAACCCCTGATATGTTGTGCAATATAAATGTATATGTTTTAATTGCGTCTGGTGCCTTGAAGCTATGTTGGGAATCGTGGTTTGTGCGGAAAGCAAGTCAATCAGACTTGCAAGGATGATGCTGGAGGTCCTGCTACAAACTCACAGACGCCAGGTTCGTTATATCTTTATGCATAGATTTTTTTGTTAGCTAATTTCCTTAATGTTTAAGCAGGTGATATCGATCTGTTTCTGTGGAATCTTCACCTTATTAGTGCTTGTATAAGGGTGCATTTTATGTATATGTGTTATTTGGTGTTTCCAGAGTATGGTTTTAGGTATGTTTGGATGAAATTCTCTAATGAAAATTTTACACTGTAACTACACATTGAACCTACGTTTTTTCCTGGCATGTTTTATTCGATTTACTTGACAAGTATCTTATAAGTACCATCATTATAAGCTAAATTAGAGAGATGTACAGAGTCTTGAAACCTCCTTGAAACTGTAGTTTGCTTGCTTATTTTCTCTTCTGAACTAATTCTGGTTTACGAGAATCGAAACCATTATCATCAGTTATCAAAACCATGTATGGCTAATTTGTCTAGTTACATATCTCCTTGACGAGTTTTACTATGAACCTCGCTCAGCAGAACTTATTTTAACTTGGAAATCAATCCTATGCCTCCTCCTCTGACAAGTGAAACCAATCAAGTTATGATTGTTGCTAACTAACCTTATATTATTATTTCAGTTCTCGTTTTGTTGATTATGTACATCAAGAAGCTGTACTGATGTACCCGTACAAAAGTAGCTTCAAGCCATAGTTTTATACATTTAAAGCTCTTTCATTTGAAAATCATATCAAAAATGGCATCAGCAAACTTTAGTCTTAGCCCGGTCATGAGCCCATGAAGGGCACTTGGTCATGGTCCAGCTGTTCAGCTTGGTCTATGATATTTTTAAATTCCCTTTCATCTTAAGAATCCAATTTTAAAGCTTTTTGGTCAACATGCATAAATTTTGAGTGAGATTTATATAAATTTAGATGTCTTTACAGAATCTTATTGTATATTTGATTTAATTTCCAGTCACTGAAATTTTACTATCAAATAATAATAAATGAATGTTGCATGTTGATTTACTGTAAGCCGATGTTGAGTTCTAAATGTAGGAACTGGATTCAGGACTAAGGGAGAGCGAAGTATAACAGTTAAAATCATTAAAAAATAATCAAGCATTTGAATTTGAAAGAGTTTGAACTTGGAATCTGCTAAGTGCCAACACCTCGAAGTGATTACTATTTTAGAGCTACCAATCACTTTCTCTATATATGATGTTTATTCTTTTCCTTTACGAACAATTTATTTTCCTTTAAGAACATTTGAGCTTCCATTCCGTGGAGGATTTTTTGTGAAAATCAAGTATGTCAATGGCAATAATGCATTTCCTGTATGACTAATGCTAGAGCCACCAAAGGAGTTCACCAAGAAAAGCAGAAAAAGCCTTATTCGCTTAGTTTCATTTGACTACAACTTTAGTGAACCATATCGCTACAAAAATCTGCACCAATTGAAATATGCCAACTAGGCTTTTTGAGAACTTCTCTGGTGGCCATATCATTACTCTTTCGTGTACCCCATGTATAGAGAGTTGGCTGGAGCGCATGAAGTTCTCATTAATTGTTTCGCTGTTTAAGTCATAGGAATCGTATTCTTTACGATTAAGATGGGGTTGTTCATCGTTGTACCTCTTTCAGAACTTTTGTGGTGTCAGGTGCATGCGTTTATGCCCTTTGGATAACTTCATTGCATGTTGGATGTTTTTGCTGCAGATCCTTTCTGCACATTTAAGATTCATTTAAGAGAGACTTCACAAATCTTGTTCATCTTTTGTCATTTTCAGCACAAAACCAGGGTGAAAAGAAGAACTCTGGACGTCTACTAATTAGTGCATCTGCTACTGTGGGTGCACTTCTTCTGGTTGCCCTTATGTGTTTCTGGGGATGTTTTCTTTATAAGAAACTGGGGAAAAATGACGTTAAAGGTCTTGCCATGGATGTTAGTGGAGGTAATGTTCTGGTGACCATGCCAGCAATTCTTCAATCAATAGCTTAACTTATATTGCCTGATATCGACGTGTTTCCCTTGAATTCAACCTTAACCGATGTCAACTTCCTTCTATTCTAGGTGCTTCCATTGTGATGTTTCATGGAGACTTGCCATACTCTTCAAAAGATATTATTAAGAAGTTAGAGACCTTGAATGAGGAACACATAATTGGTGCTGGTGGCTTTGGAACTGTATACAAGCTTGCAATGGATGATGGAAATGTTTTTGCACTGAAAAGAATTTTGAAGTTGAATGAGGGTTTTGATCGTTTCTTTGAGAGGGAGCTTGAAATTCTGGGAAGCATCAAGCATCGATACCTAGTGAACCTGCGAGGATACTGCAATTCTCCAACATCAAAACTGTTGATCTATGATTACTTACCTGGTGGCAGTCTTGATGAAGCTCTCCATGGTACTATCCCCACCCTACATTAAAATAACACAGTAAAATAACATACCTTTTATAGATTGCTCGATAAGAACTGATCATGCACAACCGAGTTAAATGCTCATTTGTTGTTTTATGCTACTGATGTTGTGGAGGAACACATAACTTGTTTGGAACATTATCCATGCTACTTAGCTGAACTGATCCCCTAGATCCAGTTTGGATATATACTTCTTATCTAGTATGATTAGGCTCATTTAATAATGACTCTTTGATATAGAAATAATAACAATGCCTTATAATTTTCTCATGATGCTGATAGCCGATTAGGCATACAAATAAATAATAAAATAATATGAACATCCAAGAACCTATATATGGTTCATATGTAACTTAAATCTTGTGAAGTATATTGTAAAAATTTCTTTTCAACCATAAATTCTGGCTATTATATGTATTATCTTCCTCTTTTAATGTTCAACAATCTTTATGCTACTCATGCATATAAATAACGTGGCAAACAATGATCTATACTGCTCTCCTGCACAGAGAAAGCTGAGCAGCTGGAATGGGATGCTCGACTTAACATTATCATGGGAGCTGCAAAAGGGTTGGCATATTTGCATCACGATTGTTCCCCACGAATTATACACAGGGATATAAAGTCAAGCAACATCTTGCTCGACGGAAATCTGGAGGCTCGAGTATCTGACTTTGGGCTTGCTAAGTTATTGGAGGATGAGGAATCTCACATTACAACTATTGTAGCCGGAACGTTTGGGTATTTGGCTCCAGGTAGGAATTTGCTTATTTTACGAAAGTTCCTTATTTGGGCATATCTTTTTTGATAAAATAATAAGGCTTAAAAGTGATGATTGAACACAATGAAAAATATTTTCTCACGATTTATTGCGGTGGCACTTCTTTTTTGGGCAAGAACATTTATAGAATACATCTTCTTTACCTTGACGAAATGGGTAGTGCTGCAATGATAACTCCAAACATATTTATGATGTTCAATAGCTTATGTATGGGCTCCCTTGCATTGATGCTATAGAATCTGTTTTCAACATTGTCATGTTCGTTTTTGTTTCATACAATATGGATACACAACTGTTTTCTGCTATGTTACAAGAACTAGGGTACTAATGTTGGGCAAGGATGCCTTGCCAAAGGAGTGTCGGAATTAACACTTAAACATTGGAGTGCAGTTGTTAGACCTATGTTTGGTGTGGTGTAGTATTAACATTTATACTTTAATAATTGGGTGGGACATAAAATAGCGAAGATAACACAAAAAAGGGGCTAGTCATTATCCAGCTGATTCAAATAGAGGATCTCCGTCTATGTTATATTCAGGGAGATCCTTCAGGAGCTATAAGTGCAGAATGCAGATGACATGCCGCTGATGCTGATGTGGATCTACATTTAGACTGTGCTCAATTTTATGTGAGGTATTGGACGATGACAGTATTTTAATGATGGCACATAATTTTGCTCTGAATTATGTTAGTGTCCAAATCCTATGTCATGAATTAGATTTGCAAATGTGAATATTGGCATACATCCTAACTTTATTAGAAAGATGAGCATTAACACATGATTTAGCTTTATCATTCATTCCTTCAGTGGGCGTGGCTGTATGATTCTCTTTTGAAGCATTTTGAAGGTATCTCTCATGTCTTCCTATATGATACTTTACCTGCAGAATATATGCAGAGTGGTAGGGCAACAGAGAAGACGGATGTGTATAGTTTCGGAGTTCTTGTGCTTGAAGTTGTTAGCGGCAAGAGGCCCACCGATGCATCATTCATTGAGAAGGGCCTTAACATTGTTGGTTGGGTATATAACTTCCCTTCACTTGAGTTGTGGCATGCATTTTAGCTTTTTTCTCTCAACTTCACATTTGATTCTTCTCCATAACACGCTAAAATTGGGTTCTTGCCCAGTTAGATGCTCTTTTATAAGAGAAATCTCACTTGTTATTGCTTCTGTCACTTAAATGTGTGTTCCCTCGTACAAAGTAGTCCACAAAGCTAGTTCAGTTTTAGAAGCAATAAAAGAATAAGAAATACCTAATAGCTGAACTGGTTTAATAAGCTTACATAAGACTGGGCATACTTCTGAATGACCCCTAGCAGCTCCTTTGATTTTTGATTATCTTCATATTTGAATTTTGAAAATGCTACATCCACAAAATTGGTTTATAACATGCATCATACATTAAACTGTCTCTCTGAGTCTTTTGATCCTTTTTTGTGTGTGGGAATATCTCTTGTTATTACCGTGTGCGAGGCATCACACATTTGTGAAAGGTATTCACAGTAAAAGTCCGTTTCTCATTTTGTTTAACAAAAGATCAACAATGATAAATGCTTACGCTCACATACTAGGACGGAAACAAGTAATCAAATATGTGGGTGGTTGTATAGACAATATCAGTACTTTCAGCACAACCCCATAATACCTGGATATATATATATATATATATATATATATATATTTGTAAAAGTGCACATATCTTATTTTCTTTCATATCTGCTGTCCGACAATCACGCAACACGTCACTAATAATTTGGATTGTTTTTGACATTTTATTACACTTTCCCCAGTTGAATTTTCTGGTCACAGAGGATAGGCAACGGGAGATTGTCGATCAAAACTGTGAAGGGGTACAGACAGAAAGCCTTGATGCCCTGCTCTCAGTTGCAATCCAATGTGTGTCTTCAGGCCCAGATGATCGACCCACGATGCACCGGGTGGTGCAGATACTTGAATCTGAGGTTATGACTCCATGCCCTAGTGACTTCTATGATTCCCACTCTGATTGAGAGGCTTCTGAGATGATCAACATGAGTTTGTATTATAATGCTACGCTACTGCTGCTTCTTGCAACGTGGAGAAATGATGCAAGCAGGAGAGACGCAACGGATCTGCGAAAAATCATTCTCGACTTTGTTATTCATTCTTTCGACGGAGAAGATTTCCTTCGTCTTTGTTCATTCTCCTCACCATCAGAGCTACAGGGCATCAGTCAGTGGGATTTGCCCTACATTTTGGTGGCCTCATTTTGCTTGGTCATATGCTGGCTATTCTTTCCACCTTGAGATAAGTTTTCGCTTATGGATGAAAATCGACCCTTTTCTTCTTTTTGCCTGTGCCTTTTCCTTTAGTCTTGTTACCCTTGGTGTTATTTTCTTTTTAAGTGTATATGATGCTGACTTCGAATTGTTTTTTTGTTACGCTTTAGCCAAAGGTTCCTTCTTGTTGATACCATTTTTGTGTAATATGTCTCCATCACAATTACTGTTAAAAAATACGAGTTGTCATTATAGCTTTTTTCGTAGGAAAGAGGAACAGTACCCTCCTTGGTTGTCGTAACTCTACTAGCAGTTCATACCTGAGTCTTATTGTGTATAAACCTTGTAACCTGGACAATGTATAGCTTTTTCTGTACTTGTATTTATTCTGTCTTTCAAAACATTTTAGGCAAGTATGTTAGTGTCGGCTAGGGATTGGAGATAATGGCAAGGTTACTATCTTTAACTAGTAGCTTGTTGCAATGTAAACACCTCTGTTTCTTCACCAATGCCTTCATGGAATCACAGAAATGCATTAACAGCATTCACCATGGTTTGGTATCAGATGAGGTCCACTTGTTAGATCCGTGCCATATAATAATTGAATCATCCCTAATTCACCTGGATAGCGTTATAAAGCTATTCTCCTGTGTGTGTGTGTGGGTTTCTTATGAAGTAAATCGTCGTTATAGCTTTTGTGGTATACCCGTGAATGAGGGGAGGTACATTATAATGTCGAAACACAAGTGATATTCAACCCTTAATCGTCAAGAGAGTTTGGGTAATAGTCTTGCTCCCATGAACTGAACAATAGTCTTTGATTCAGATGCGACCGGATCTTCTCTCTGATCGGGTAAGGGAATACCAACCCCCTTTTTTTTTATGACTCGAGGAAGAAATTGAGGTAGTAAAGGTCTCTCCAGCTCGGTTTCGGCGCCATAAATATGTGCAGAATCGGAAAGCTCTCAAGTCAGCATTAGTTGAGGGCACTATAAATGCTAGCTTCTTAAGATGGAACCAATCCAACTGGATGCACAGAACAACTGAAATCGGTAGAAGAAATACAATATGGAATGAGGGAAGGAAGCATTCAACCAAGTTTGTCAGTTCGAGAAGAAAGCATAAAAATCTTATCGCCGATTAAGCTTTCACTATATATACTCCCTGCGTCTCATTTTTTTGACCAATTTTTTATTTGGAGTTGTCTCAATTATTTCGGTCACATCATATTTTTAGGAGCATTAAATGTTTTTTTTTTTTTTTCATTTTTATCCATACCTTGAAGAGTTGTTAATCTTTTCAACTTATTTGGAGTATTATTATACATAAGATTTTAAATTCATTTACTGACAATTTTTAAACTACTATTTTCCATCCACGGATCAAAATAAAAGAGACGGATTCGGGTGTGTTCTTGTGAGTGATTTTATTGATTTGGTTTTGGGTTTTTGTAATGATTAAAGTAAAAAGTAAGAGAGAGATAGAGAGAAAAAGTGTGGGACCAATGAGAGAGAAAAGTTAAAAATCAAAAATCATGTTGGAAAATCAGGCACAAGAACACACCCGGAAGAAGTATAATTTTTTTTTGGATATCTTGACATTCATTCCTATCAACATGGTGCAGTGCACCAAGAACGCGTAGTCTCTTCGTCGATCAAAAATTTGTTTGGATTATGATTTTTTTTTGAATCTTTAGATTTGTTGAACCCCATTAAGTGAATTTGGTTGAGGATTTTTCCTGCCTTTAATTTTATAGCCATAATTCATACATACCCTTCCGTTTCTTATTAGGTTTTTTCATCTAGGCGTTAAGTTGACTTTTCGATTGTGTTAAGTTTCAGCTTGCTTAAGTGAACTTTGCATTTAATGCTAAAGAAGGATCAAAGAGCATTCAATGCTACAATTCGAATTTGATGAATCTCAACCTCTTCTCTTTATGGCATTTATTATATATAGCATCTAAACACGGTAAATTATTTTAAGCGCATATGCGCTTAAAATAAGGGACACCCCATCTATACGTGGTTTTCACGCACTAGGGAAAGAGAGTGGGTCCGCGAGTAAGTTTTGGGGTTTTAACTGAATTCCATGATTTCCGGATATGTTTTGGGGTTTTATCACTGCAAAAGAGTATAGCAGATTGTAAAAAGAGTATACATGAATCAAAAAAGAGTATACATTTAAGCAAAAAGAGTATACATTTAAGTC
>JAOWAN010000005.1:14045267-14063682 GCA_028566635.1 Lobelia cardinalis
AGAGAGATAGAGAGAGAGAGAGAGAGAGAGAGAGAGAGAGAGAGAGAGAGAGAGAGAGAGAGAGAGAGAGAGAGAGACCTCTCCACATATGAGAAATTTTGTAACCTGCAGCTTTCTTAATCTTTATCATCACCTTCTTTTTTCTTATCTAACATATTACTTCACTGCAGTCAGGTTTGTCATCCATCACAGTATGAGCAAATCAATGGAAACATACTATCAGGTTTCCACCTTCTTGCTGAGTTAGTTTCGTTCTATGTGGTCGTCTCAGTAGTAACATGCATAGTTGCAGGAAAGTGGTCGCGCAGGACGAGATGGCCTTCCTTCAGAATGCTTACTCTACTTTAGGCCCGCTGATATGCCTAGGCAGGTAAAAAAATTGCTCGAGATGACATGTTTTGGTGTTACTTTGTATGTTTATGTAATATGTGGATGTTGCACTCATTTTGCAGAGCTCAATGGTCTTCTATGAGAATTATGGATTGCAAAATCTCTATGACATAGTACGATATTGTCAGGTACTATTCCTCGTTAATCAACTAATAATTTCTCCAAAGTTATTCCTTTGACCACCCTTCAAATTGTTTTTCTACTTCTCATGCATTCCATGCAAGACACCTCACGTTTTCCTCATATGGAGTGATGTAAATGGGCTTGACTTGAGTAATCAAATATTCCACTACAAATAAACATATTTATTGTCAAATTAGCTTTTGTTTAGATGATTCGCAGATTCTTTATTCTAGTATTTTCCCCTGTGAAAGAATACAGAGATGTCGACACATGTTTTTGCAACTACCATGGGGCTTGAGGACAATTGCATGACCTCTGATATTCCTACCAAGGAAAGAGTATCCTATCACCTCTTACATTATGTAGCCGTTATTATCTATGGTTAGCTTTATTATCTGCAATTTCTTTTACTCATACAAAATGAGATCTCATACCAATAAGAAAATCACAAATTTATCTTCTTGACTGCCGCTGTATTTGATTTTCTTTCTGCTGTATCTGGTGAATTAATTGCATGCATATCCTTGATTGAATTGAACTATAAGAATTACTAGAAGCTCCTTATTGGCTATATAAGCTTTTATATAATGTATGCTGCCTAAATTGCTAAATCTACTTACAAATAGTCTCCCGTCCGGTCCAAAAGTCGCCTGCTTGAGTCCTTGTATTTACCTTAGAAGCAGCAGTTCGCTCTTCATTGCTGTTTTTTGAGGACTTATAAATGTGAACGTGTTTCAAATGCAGTCTAAAAGAGAATGCCGTCGAAGTGCTTTCTTTCGACATTTTGCCGAGCCACTGCAGGACTGCAATGGTAAGATTCTTATTTCTACTATACTAGATGTTCCTCTATTTGTTATTGCTGGTAGCTTAACTAATGCCAGAAAACTTCGGTTCTGCACTATCTCAGGAATGTGCGACAATTGTGCCTTTTCAAGTGAGGTCAAGGAAGTGGATGTCTCTGGTATATGTCCTTGCCTTTACTGGAGGATAGCTTGTCGCATTGATCATTCTTCCCTTATCAGTCAGAAATGAACTGTTAGAGTTGTTTATGATCTGCTTGAAGTTTACGTGCTTACTTTGAGATAACATATTACACTGTTCTACGGATTGTTGGCCTATCTGTCATGCTATCTGTTTCTAGTTTGACCTTATTGCCAACTAAGGGTGCGTTTGGGAGTGAAGTTTTTTGCACATTGTATGAAAAAAGGCAAAAATTCCGCTCACGAGTTAAGTTTCAAAAACATGTTTTTCTCTCTCACCTACTCTTTTTACATCCACTCTACCCACCTTTATATCCTATCAAACATCACATCAAATTACAGTTACCACTCTATCTCTTTCTCTCTCCATCACTATTGTGTAATTTTTAAAATTTTGAAGGGCAAATTTGTAAAACTCTTATAAACCAAAACTCACACAAAACAAACAAAAACAAAAAATCTCAAAAATTATCCTTCCAAACACACTCAGTAACTCAATTATGTCAACTTTTACTTGTTTTGTGCATCTCCGTTACATATTTGAAAACACACTCTCATCACTTGATTGATTATACCTGCATAAATGATGCCCAGCACAGCCATCTTAAACACATACCTGAAGATATTGTCACTCTTCAGAAAAATTATTTAGATAAATAGTTGCATAGTTCTCTGCTCATATTTTGTCTCTTTCCTCTCGATGTTTCAATCAGCTTCCTCTCTCTTCTCTTTGATGGATTACTTTTTGGAATACCTGAACATGCTTTCACCAATGACCACTTGGTCTAGTAGTATCCCCTTCTCTATACTAACGGGAGGTTAGGGGTTCAAGTCTCGTGAGAGACAATATTGAGGAGAAACTATATCTCCTAGCTTTAAGCCCTTGTTGTTACTCTTGTAAGGCATACTTAATAAAATAATAAGGGTTGGGGTAAGGTATATATCCCCTCTGACCTTTACAAAAAAAAAATGAGCATGCTTTCAGAGCTTTGGTTCTGCAGTCTTTGGGGCATTTAAGTCTTCAGTCCTGCAGTTTTCTGTGTTAGCTAGCACCAATTTTGTGTTGTAAATTCTTGGTTGTGCGTTTGTCTTTCTCTTTAGTGCTAGCCAAATGTCAACAACTTAGTAAGTTTCAAGATGAATAAAAATCTCCATTGTGAATCAAAGGAAATTAAAATAGGTCCTCTCTCTAGTGATATACTACGGAGCTGTTATGACTGGAGTGATCTGCTCATCATTGCTTTAGGATCATGTACGCAAGTGTTTCATAATCAGATGATATAGAAGTAATTAAGGAGGTCAGCCTTCATTCAAAATGTTGATCTAAATATTCACGGAGATCTAGTAAATTCTAAAGAGTTGTGAGATTATTTTCTGCTCGCCATGAGAAAGTAATTTGATCAACCATCGTTTTTTAATAATAAAGGTGAAAAAGAACTACAAATTGGTTTGACAAGTTTCTTGAATGGCATGCATGCTTAAAAGGGGTATGGAATTGCAGGTCATGCAAAAGCTATTGTGTCCTTGCTTCAAGCTATTCAAGAGAATGATCAGAGATCCACAATGTTGCAGCTGGTGGAAAAGTTGAAGGTTAAGAACAAGGACGTAGGTTAGTCGAATCGTGCAAAACTGGTTTGAAAGTAGGATAATTCCGTTTTGATCATCATTTTTGAGGAACATCATCAATTCTATTTTCATTTCTTGTTATGGGATTTGGAAGACCCGAGAAGGTTTTAACTTTTTGGTTTTTGCATATCGATTCTACAATTATGTTCCTCGCTCTGACATTATGGTCACAATCTTATATATTGCTGATCAGCGAATACTAGGCACATGGTTATTAACAACTTGTGGCTCGGCAATCCTTAAAATATTTACCTGGCTCCTAAA
This sequence comes from Lobelia cardinalis, assembly GCA_028566635.1. Taxonomy (NCBI): domain Eukaryota; kingdom Viridiplantae; phylum Streptophyta; class Magnoliopsida; order Asterales; family Campanulaceae; genus Lobelia; species Lobelia cardinalis. The sequence continues at coordinate 14,048,651 of JAOWAN010000005.1, forward strand.
GCTCATAGACTGGTTCTGGTTAGAAATATCAACTATCAATTCAGCCACTTACTAAAATATATTAAGGTCACATAATCGTAGTTTCAGGTCATTATTAGACTTCTGTTGATCACTATATGCATATATGACTCAGGCATAAGCTAAAAACTATGTGTTGCAGACCATGAATCAAGAGAGATGGAAGCATTAACATCAATAACTTGAATCTAAAGCTTACAATTATTTATTTATTTTCGAGATCCACCCATTTCAGCAATATATTGCACTGAAAATGAGTACAGCGTTAACAAAAAGTACAGACTGAAATCTTAGTAATAGATGGGTTTGTAGAAGGGATTTGTACCTTGGAATGATAAGGAGTCAATTGACACAAAATCTTGACATTCGTTCTTGGACAAGCATTTAATTTCTTTAATGTTATTCTACTGTACAGCTCAGAGTTCCATACAAGTTAATTTGTAGTATTTCGTCAAAGACCTTATTCAAGTGGGTCTGAAACAAAGCTGTGAGTTTTCTACGGATAGTAGAATATCAAGAATTGCAGTTCTTCAAGCTTTAAACTTGGAGTGAGCAAACACAGGAATACAATAGGAAGATGATTAAATCTCAACTGAAGTAGAGAAATATTGAATGACTCCAAATTTGAAGAAACATCCTTTTTATTGGTCTAAAATGTCTTGGAAAATGTTTACACTTTCCAATAGCTCAGCTTAACCAATATAATGGCCTGAATTCCCTAGAAATACGAGATTAAAAGCTCACATACTCGCATGAAACAATTAAAAAAAGCTACCGATAAATCCAAAAGAAGGGATTAACCCAATAAACAATCATTACACATATAAAAGTCCTATATCATTTTCACATTCAGATGAAAGAAAACTTGTCCTCATACGCTTGCAGTATGACAGGCACAAATGGTGCAGTTATTATGTTGGTCAAAAACATTGGAGGGTGGTGAACAGCCCTGCCTCTTAGCAAGTACATAACTTACACACCGTTGTGACCATCTGACATGTTCCAACCTAGCTTATTGGTATTCACATGGGAAAATGCACCTATAGATGTTTAGGCTTTCAAAAGCTTATTACATGTTAATGCTAAATTTAGACTTCTCACACCCGTTTTACTCCTGCTTGGGCTGCTTGGATGTGTTCACCATGTACTGAGCAGACACACTGTAGCTTATAGCATTGTCAAGATTGTCTATCTGAATTTGCTTTTATTTTATTATTTTTGATAAAAGAAGAATGTTATTTCGTGACTAGCCTGTCAACCACTGAGGAATTTATTTATGTTATGAGCAAATTTCACTGGAATAAGTAGCTTATCCCACTGTTTTGTCCCATGTACACCAGATAGACATCAGGTTATCTTCCAGTATTCTGCTCATAACTTCAGTTTATCCTTTGATTTAAGGGAGAAACAAACTGCCATACTGTAGGTCTATCTGAAACATATTTCATGAACACTCGTGTAGATGCATATATATGTAATTATGTATAAACACATGATCGTTTACACATGCACACAGACTCACCATTGCAAATGTTAAGGCTCTTGATTACCGGTATGTTATAATCATTTATATACATTACAGTATCATATACTTATTTGCGTCTTGTTATTTACATCTTCTGCTCCCATCATATATTGCATGTCTGCCAAGTACGTGCTCTGTACCTGAAATACTCTAGTAAGATTTCCCTTTGATGTTTCACAGGCCCTGAACTGAAGAGAGATGAGCTAGAACAACTTGTGATTCAGCTTATCTTAGATCGTGTTTTAGTAAGTGTTCTCACTGGATATCATATGCTCATATTTGTGATGATAAATGCAAGTGTGAGGAAGTTTATCTCACTATTGTTATAAGGTAATCAGATCAGGTAACCTAAAAATGAATTTACTCGATTATAAACTTGGAAAGAAATAGAGTCCTAGTGTCTACTGTGCTGGTAAAGGCAAGATATGCAGTTAGTGCTAATAATGCAAAAGATTTTTTTTCCCTCTACATCTCCCAATTTACTTTTTCCTTTTTCTTCCTGGTAGTAGATCTTCAAATACTGTCTGTCGCATAGGTCTTCAATTATCAATTAAATAAAATTGAGTTTGAAACTCTAGGTTGATACAAGCAGTTAAAAGAAAACAAGTAGTGCAGCGGAAAATAAAGCCCATTTCAGTTTAGTGCGAAATATGTTTGACTGGTAATTATTTCCTCTAAAATTTGCAACTGCTGATTAGCACATTGTCCTGAGCTTTATTTATACTACATCGCTCAGTTAGATTGTTTGTTCTGTATTCAGATTAATTCTGACCAGCAACTTTTCATGTAGATAACTTGAGTCTATTTGAAAAGTGTTCTATTGAAACAATAGTGTTCTTGCTGGTAATCAGAATTTTTTATAAAAAGTTCACAGTAAATTTTCCTACCTAGATTTCGTTTGCCTTAAAATTAATGTACTTGGCAAGCTGTGAAAGTTAAGCAGTTTGGACAGGTGAATGGCTCTGTCTGTGGCTCAATACGATCAAAAACATATCATTTTCCTGACCATAGAATATTTTACAGTTTACTTATTTTCTTAATGCCAAACATCGAAAAATGTTTTCCGCATTTTCCCGGGAAACAACAGAGCCGAAATAGATTATTAGTACCTGCCATTCTTTGCAGACCTTTGAATTGAGCAGCACTATTTCTGAATGCACAAGAAGATAACAAAGAGCCGGTCCTTTTTTTCTTATTGTCGTTTGTCCGTGAGCTTCCAAATGAAGCATGATATTTCCATCAAGAAATAAACAAATAAAAAGAAGATAAACCAACTGGTAGATTGCCTTTCATCTGATGATGTGTCCAAAAACTTTTAACCTTGTATATATTGTTTCCATTACCCTTTTGAATGATATCGTCTTGCTGCTCTGGCTTATTAATTGACACATAGACACTGGCTTCATTTGTGACTTGTCTGCATATTTTCTGTCACCTGACTTTTTAATGCAGAAAGAAGAATTTCAGCATACAGCTTATGCAACAAATGCTTATGTGACATTAGGAGCATTGGCAAAACATGTTTTGCTAGGTAAGGCTGCTTTTTTGAATGATTTGATTTAGTAACATTTCAGATGCATAATAGTATATTATAGAGTGTGGTTTCTTTTCATGAACTCAGTTAAATTCTTCAGTCCTTCCGTAATGTGAAAATATGCCTCTCCCGTCAACTCATAAGTTCGAGAGTGTAATCTTTGCAATTGTGATTAAGCTTTTGGAATGATTGAGATTTGCTTTTCCGTTTGTTGATGTACTTGATTACGCCTGGTCACATCCTTATTTAGTGTGTCCAACCTTTTACAGTTGTGGACCAGATACTCTTTCGTTTGTCTCCTCAATAAAGAAAAAGAATAAAATTTCTTGAACCTCTGGCTGACCTTGTCGTTTACATTCTATGTTCTATATCTATTAAGGTTCTTTTTCTTTTGTGGAAAAAAAAAATTGTAGCTCTAAAGCCTTATGTTTTTATTGTCAAGTCATCATATTTGGTCAAAAATTGACGTTACGGTGTAGACACTATGACCTCCCCCTCAATCCACTGCGGTAATGATTCCTCTGGCATCACAACCTTTACCGCAAAGGTGCTGTTTGTGGATCAATTTATTTCATGGATTGGATTTCTCTTTTCTTTCTACGGTTCCATTATGGAGGTGTTTGGTTTGCCAACACAAAATCTCTTACAAGAAGCCTATTACTAGGTTTTAGATTTCACCAATTTTTGAAGTGTAGTTGCTTCAAACTATATTGCTTTTGTTCAAATCAGAATGGTGTGATGAAGTTGATGCAATTCCTCATTGGGCTGTGGATTAACAAGACCTTCCATTACTACCTAGAATCTTTAATTCTGCTAGCATATCAAGATTTGTCATATTATATTTATTGATATGTGTGTGGTCTCACTTTCATAATCATTCAGGGAAGAAGATTGTTAAGCTTGAGCTTAGTAGTGGACAAAGGGATAACTCTGGCATTGCAAAGTCTTACAAACGTAACAAATCTTCAGGATTGGAGTTTAAGCTTGATGAGCTTAGAAAGGAACTTGCCTCCACCCATGGAGGAATATTTCCTCACTCTGTGTTGTCCACCCAACAAATCAACATGCTAATCACTCTGAAACCAAGATCAATAGAAGAGGTGTGTCACTACCTTCTTGAGTTGAATGTTCCAAGTACCCAATGCCTGTCTCATTGATGTAACTAATCTAGGGATCCTAAGAAGAACGAACAGGAACTGCTATGATATTTTGGCAAGAGTGCTGTAATGAGCTTCGCCAGTCCTTGGCTTGCTTAGCAAAACTCTGGTTTTTTATCCTCTTTTTTTTTAAGGGGGGGGGGGGGGAGATATAGGCCTAACCCAAACCTTTAATATTTTTGTATTAATTAGGTCTTACAAATCATAGGGATGGTTTAAAGCCCAAAGCAAGTGGAGGGAGATATCTTCAACAAGATAATAGTTTCTCCTCATTGTCCCTAACGGGAGCATTTGACCTCCCGTTAGGGAAGATGAGGGGATACCGTTTTAGTTAAAGCTCTTTGGTATTGGTTTTTGATCATTTGTAAATCAAGAATCTCATTTCTGCATCTGTGATTATCATAATATTGATATATCTTTTGTTGCTTGCAGCTGGAGAAGATAATTGGAAAGTTGAAAACTCAGAAGTATGGGAGTAAAATTCTTGAAGAAATCAAAACTTACGAACTCGAGAATCCACAAGCTGAAGATTTACAGGACAAAGGGCAAGGCAGCGGAGTGAAAGGTGCAAAGAGATTGAAATCTAAAAAGGCTCTGGTAGTCATTGAGAGCAGTGAAGATGAAGCATGAAAGAGCACTAGATCCAAGTAGTTCAAGACTTTCAAAACCCATTGTAAATACATCTTAAATTCTATAGACAGTAGTAAACGAAACTGGTTTATCTTCGGATAGTTTTGCTTATTTCTGAATTTGAATGCACCAGTGTATTTACAATCTTTAAATTACTTCAAAAAGTTATAGAGAACTTCTGAGAAATTCCTATACCAAAAACTCTTGACTCACAAGTTTGCACCTTCACTTATACTCGGCACCCCTTGTAGTTGAAATTCGACAAGACTAGGTAATGAAAATCATACAAAACCAGGTGTGAAGCCTCCTTGGTCTGCACTGGAAGTTAGATTGTTCGTCAACACTACTACTCGCTCCATCCTACAATGAGTGATTTTTTGTTCTTGATCAAGAATGAAGTCGCTCCATTTTGGGGTGGAGGAAGTAGTAGTTAGTATATACCACCTCCGTCTCAAATGAGTGTCACAAGTTGTTCTTTTGTGACACTCGTTTTGTGACTGAGGGAGTACATACAAGGAAAAAATATCATATTTATTCATGTACTATACAAGCCACCACCACCATCTTCCTGCGGTGGAGGTGGTTGTTAAAATTGGGGGGAAAAATTGAATGAATTTGGGGCTTCTATGGGGGTGTACGGAAAAAATTTGTGCAAGCATGAGTTAGGGATCCAGTGTTAAGCGTTTACTTTGATTAAAATCGTTCAAAAAATATATATAAGTGCGTTTGTTCTAATATATATTCACTTGTATATTATTTACTTTTAACATAATAAATCTCTTGCTATACTTTATTTTTTTTTTTTAAAAACCCAAAAAAAATTACCATGTGGAAAATAAATAAGTATAACAGCCATGGGCAGATCACCTTGGTAAAAATATATCCATTAGTTGTAGTGGTTGTCGAAAATTATGGAAGTTTTTCGTCCAAATTCGTCTTCTTCGTTTTGTCTATTCTTCTATGACAAAATCCAATATTTTTTTTTTTTTTGAAAAATTGGACACAAATTTTGAATCTCCAAAACAAAACGTTGTTTTGTTCTAATTTCTCATAATCATTATAAAATGAATGTGAATTCATTTTTCGTGTTTTCATCTCCGATTCGTCAGTCGAGTTATCTGAACCGATTTTTTTTTTTAAGCTCTACCTACGAACCTCGTTAAATTTCACCCTCACCTCGAAAACTTCCTGGCTCCGCCCCTTATAACAGCCAAAAAATTTATAAAATAAAATTAGTAATTTTATTAGAAAACATTAATCTAATAATAAAATTACAGCATATCATACATATATGCAAGTCAGATACACATAATTTGACTCACCCGATTGTTTGATTGCAAGAATTGTCAAATTCATCGCACTGATCCGGGAATATGGATTTCCAAATCTTGTAGAAAACACAAATTTGGTCCCTCACCTTTGACAAAATTTTCAATAATCCTAGATCACAACATGTCATACAAACGAGGGGGCATGGAAAGAGATCGAAACCTTACATATTGTAAAACCCTACTCTACCACTGAGCCACCCTTCGTTCCCCAATAGCATATAGTCACAAGTGTTTATATGGTATTTTTGTGGTGCCCATTTTATTATAAATAAAGTCGCTGTGTCACTTTCAAGTATCATCATTGATCGAGAACCATCACATATACATGCATATGTGGAAGCTCTTCAATGTGACTGATCAACTTGTTGGCTCAAATTGATAACAGTCGAGTTCATCAAAGTTCCAAGAGAATGCAATAACTTGGCTGATGCTTTCAACAAACAGGTTGTTCATAGAACTGAAATTCTAAGCATGGTGGTGACATGCCTTAGAGCTGCTAGCAACTTATAATCTGAACTTATAGTAAAATCATCATTGTTGCCAAGCTAAAAATATATATAACTAGAAGGCTCATCCCAAGTTTCAGAATGTGTCAAAGAGTAAATAAGTTTCCAATTAGTACTTACAATCCAACTTAGTGCAGCATCCCCAAAGAAGAACCAGACTGCGAAACCTCAATCATGAAACAATATCCAAGTGTGGGGGTAAACTATCTCAAACTCAAAGTTCAAGGAAAATTTAGATCCATGGTAGTAGTTTGTAATAAACAAAATGCATCTGCTCTTCCTCTACGAATTCATAGCTGATTCACTGTGATATATAACTGATGATCTAGCAATATGGATTTTACTAATCAGGATTAGATTGATTACCATTGTAAGAATGAATCTGTTCTTCCTTTCGTCCATATAATTTTCAGGTCAACCTTCCACCTATAAGACCCTCATTTCGAATTCATGAATATAAATTGATTACATCAAACATTAAGTGCACTTCAATCTGTTTCAGTTTTATAGACAACATCTCTCCCTCTCTATATTGGTCCAAAGGGTGTGATAGCAGGTTTTGATGCCAATAGTGAATCTCATAACCATCTTTTTCTTCACTGCCCTTGGCTTGGCGATGTTCTGAATGAGAGTTGGGTGTGCCCTTCATCGGTTGATGATTTTCTTTGTACTAGGTTCACGGGTTTTGAGAGGGATAAGGATGTCGCTTGCCTGTGGAAATGTGCTATTTTCGGTACATTGTGGAGCATCTGCATAGAAAGGAACATGAGGATTTTTCACAATCAGGCTGCAGCATTTTCTGTTCTTGAGGAGAGAATTCAGTATCTCGCATCTTTATGGGCCTCGGCATTGATGGCTTTCAATGGGGTGTTAGTGACAGATTTGTGTAGAGATTAGGCAGCAGCGATTCACTTTGCGTGTTTAGTTGCTTCATGTTGGGCTTGTATTTTGGTATGAACACTGTAAGAAGTAGACCAAAATACAAAAGTTGAGCACAAGGAAAAAGGCGTGTAAATTAAAAAATAGATTTGCCAAGTAAAATCAGCAGAATGTGGTACAAGCCAAATAGTCCAATTTCTATTTCCAAAGGTCAACACCAACTCAAATAGAAATTCAAGGTACTTTTCTAACATTTTAGGTGATAAGATTGCAACCATCATTTTTTTTTTTAAAATACATAAAAATGTTACTATGAATTACCATTTTTATAATTTTGAAAATTGTGTATACTGAATAAATCTTGGGTTAAAGTGTCCTCAAGTTGACCAAATAAAAGTCAAAAAGGTGAACTGTTATGATAAACAGAATGAATTGTGTATCGTATGGTGTTTCATAACGCATAAGATAAGTATCATATGTATTAGTGTATCGTAAGGTGTCTCATAAGCATTATAATTTAGTCGATACATGTAATTCATGCACTTTCCTAGATTCATCTGAACAATATGTATCAATGGACCTCATCATAACGAATCGTATAGTGAATCGAACAATATTTTCACAATGCTCCTAAATTGTTTCTTATTGCTCCAGAAAAGGAAATTTTCCAAAGTGGACACTTATTTTGGCCACCCAAAAAGAATTGTGACCACTTATTTGGGATGAGGGAGGACTATATTGCAAACAAGCCCAAACTAAACGAAAATACTAAAACACTCCTAACGTATCTACATTAAAGGGTCATACTAATAGCTGCGTCTTGCACTCATGGGTATTCTTTAAATATAAAAAATCCACATTGAGAACTATGTCGATGGCATTGAAATACTCCTGATGTACTGTGGAGAGTTCTAGATGTGAATCTAGTAAAGCCATTGCAGCACTGTTAGCAAAAGTCATGTATTGATGCTAATAATATACACTTAAATGCTCTTAATGCCCCTGTATCACTCTGTTACGAAATAAAAATCCCGAAAACAAAAAGGATTTTAGAAGATAACAAAATATGAATTTCAAGAAATTTAAAGAAATATGAAATTAAGAAAAATTATGTGTTGTTATTATATACACACATACATAAAATCTGATAGCTCGCTACTCGGAAAAGAAGCTCCAATATATTTAGTCCTAATTACCACAAGAGAATAAATCAAGATACAACAAATAATAGGTCTAGACCAAACTCAATATATAAAGAAAGTTATGGGCTCATCTAAGGTAATGCTCGCGTTTTGACTTTTTTATACTTCCAATTGGAGATGTTCTTGATCAGTTTTCCTTGAGAATAAATAAAGCATCTAGCTCGTCCAATTTGAGATTGTTAAGGCTCCTTTGCTAACCAAAATTTCTTAAATTCAGGCTTCCTAGGTATAAGTTCTACTTCTACATTTACAATAGCAAAGAAGTGCAAATCAAACAGCAAGCAGCACTGGCAAACGAGATTTCTCATACAATAACCAGCTTAAATTGAACAGTCAGAGGATTCATACTTCCAACACAATGATCAGTTCTAATTCAACAACTTGTATGAAAGCATAAAATATTCATATCAAAGTAACGCCCCAAAAAGGAAAAACGTCATAGAACAAGCTAGAGAAAACAAATAGCTCAAAGAAGCATCCAACCCCAATTACCTCAACTGTAATGAACAACCCCTCTGCAGAAGATGTGATTACTACAAAATAATCAATATCCAATATCGCTAGGATCTCCAATATATTCGGCAATTTCTTCAAGCCGCACATTGATCATGGCATGGTTATCCGCATCCCGGACAACAGCAGTTTCATTCTCTGTATCCTTCTCAACCAGGATTCCATAGACACCCTTATGCTTCCCGCACAAAACAAGAACCGGTCCCCCAGGCCGCGGAAGTGCAGTCTCAAGAAACTCCTGGTCAACTCCTTGGATCAGCTCCCTAGATTCGTCCATTGATAAATCACAAGTAGTTGGACCAACAACGTCCACTACTTCGCCCTTCTTCAAATACAACCTCCCTCCTTTCAACTCCTTGCTGACAATCCTAACTCTAATATGACTACTTAGCCAAGGTCGCAAATCACTTCCCTTCGACTCATCTCTACGATCCTCTCCTTCCCCACCCTTCCTTTTTCTATCGTTACTTTCTCTATGACTTTTCTTACTTTTCTTGTCCTGCTTTGACCCGTGAACCTTCAACTCCTTCAATTTCCTTAAACACCTTTCGTCTTCCTTTGAACCCAAATCCGCAATGTCTTTAACCCGCACAGTCACTTCCTCCCCACTTCTAGATATCTTCAAAACCAGTAAACTCGTAGTTTTCACCTCCACAATCCTACCCTTTAACCCCACCAATTCACTCCCTCCACCCACTATCCTCACATCTTTCCCCACATAGTACTCCCCTCCTTTACTTCCGCCATCTCGTAGTTTTCCATTACCATTACTTTCATAATAGCGCCCTCTTTTACTTTCGCCCTCTTGTAGTTTTCCATCACCATTACTTACTCCTTTCTCTTTATCTCTAGCGGGTCCCACTTTCGGTGGCTGGGGAAGTTCGCCAACAAACCCTAACCCTTCTTTCGCAGTGCGGCGCTTGTATTCAACAACCTTAACATCCTCCTTAGCATTCCTCCCAATCCCTTTCCCTTCAACCCACCCATAACCAGCAAGCAATGCCGAAGCAAAATTCTCCACCGGCATGGATTCAAACTCCTCCTGCCCCAAATCGTCAGGCAGGTCCCTCATGTTCTGCTTGAACCTCTGTAACATCAAATTATCGATTTTTGATGATTTTGCATCATTATCGGTGGTCCCGGTGGTGGCAGCAGCGGAGCGCAAGTTGAGGCCGTAGGAGAAGTTGGGATCGTCGGCGGCAGCTCCGAGGGTTGTGGGGTCCACCACGAACTGAAGGTTGTTGTTGGGGTCGTCGGATTCAATGGGGAGATTGGCGAGATTCTTCATCTTCTTGGCGGTTCGCCATTCGTGGGAATTGGGGATTGGGGGGATTGCGGCGATGGGTTTCGAAGAGGGGCTTAGGGTTTGTTTAGATCGGTCGAATTCGGTGAGGTACTCTTTGTTGTGGGATGAAGGGTCTTCTTCAGATGTGTTGGCGGTGGTGATTTTCTGAGGCTTTCCGGAGGAGGGTTTGGTGGTTAGAGAGAAGGAGAGTTTCATGGCCAATTGTGTGTGTGTGTGATCAAATGACAGAATTGTTGAATTTGGTGAGAAAAGCTTTTGGGTTTTCTGGGCGCAATGAAGAAACCGTGTCGTGGTGGTTTGTGATTAATCCGGTTATTTGTGGGTATGTGTTCGTTTAATTAAGTTGATTTAGTTTAATTAATTTTGACTTAATTTAGTTAAGTTGGTTTTAATTTAACTATTTTAATTTTCCTAATTTTAATTTAATTTAATTTAATTAATGTATTATTTTAATTAATACATGATATATTATAATTATGTGTTTGATTAATAGTTTAAAATTGAAATTTATTTTTTAATTGAAAAATATATAATATAATATAAGATTAAATTTATTTAAATTAATTGAACTTTAAATTGAAAAAAAAAGTTTATTTATAAAAATCAATTTGAACCCTTAACTTTAATCGGAACAAAATGACTGAAAGATCCCTAAAAAACTCACGTTTTGCATGTGAGTTGAATTTCGTTAAATTTCTAACGAATACCTTAAAAAAAACCCATTTCGAAACAAAAATACAATATTAAGCTTATTTTAAAACTTTTAAAACATGAGGATCTATTTTAAAACCCCATATAAACATTGGGATTTAAAATAAAATTAACCCTAATATTAAAAGAGGTAAAAATGAATTTTCGAAAGAGGGATAAAAATCAAAAGCTTTATAAAATGAGAGCTTCGGCTTCCGTTATCAAATCGTAGCCCTCGTTCCTTGTTTCACTGCAAAACTACAGAGCCTCAGAAGAAGAAGAGCAGCTTAGCGAACAGGATGAAGAGGATATCCATACCACCATCCTTCCCCTAGATCGTCCTCACCCACACACAAACACACACTGGTACCTTCTCACTCTCTCTCTCTCTCTCCCTCCGCCTCTCTCATCTTTCTCTCCCTGTATGCGCGTGTATGTGTTTTTTTTTCTGGGTCAAAATCACCCTAGGAATAGATACGTGTGTTTGTATCTGTGTTTTTGCAGTAATTCAATTGTATGAAACCCTAAGAAAAGGGAAAATTTTGAAATTGTCAATCATTTGATTTTCCGTTTTATATGGATCGATACCCCTGTCTAATGGCGTGCAATCAATAATCTTCTAGGGACTGATAGAAGGCGGTGCGACATGACATTGAATAAATTAAATCTGAAAAAAAGTGGCTTGGGAGCTGTCAGCTATTTTTTGGTTTTCGCAAGTATTCAATTACTAGAATGAGCATAATTTCGAATCCTAGATTGGATAATACGGCAGTATGGCGGCTCAGCAGTCTTCACGTCTTCATCGTCTGCTCACTTTGCTCGACAGTATCCTTCACTATTTCTTGTTTCAGTGATATTAACTGTTAGCTACTCCCACTGTCCCAAAATGAGTGTCTTGTTATGACTTTCTTTAATCAACTTGATTGTAATTTGATCTATTTTTTTTTTAAATTATAAACATTGACTACTCGGTGTGAAGTTATAAAAGTTGTTATTGATATCATTCTAACAGTGATTGAAATTTTAGAATCCAAAGCACAATAAATATTTGTTAAGTAGTACTTTGTTTCAAAATAAGTGTCGTTTTATCTAAGAATTGTTGTTCTTAAATAACTATCCTTTTTACATTTTCAATGCATACTTCTACCCCAATTTTCTTGGCTTTTCCTTCGCTTTTCCCAACTAATCATCTTATTATTAATTACACATGTATATTCTTCCAGTAAAGTCAGTAGGGGCAAATTTTTCAACCTACATTGTTTCTTAATTTGTGTGCACAAGGCTAAAACGACACTTATTTTGAACAGAGAGAGTAATTTGATAATGTTTTAGGTTAACTTTTCAGAAAGGAATGGAGGGAGTATATTATGCCCATGTAGCTAGGTCTGGTTTGTGGATTTATCCATGCATGTTTGCATTTGGGTTGTCTTAATCCTTGACTTAGTCTAAGCCGGTTCGACCCAAGCAACGAGATTTACAGCAGCTAGGCAGATTGGGGATATTGCAAAATCACATCCACAAGAGTTGAGCTCGCTGTTAAGCAAGGTGTGTATAGCTTCCTAATTTTTTTTTTCTTTTTTGTCTCATTTCCTCAAGTACACCACCACTGCATCCGAGAAAAATAAATTGAAATAATTAAATTCTATTAGTACGAGGTGTAATATTTGTTTTCCGGTAGACCAGTCGTGGGATCGGAGGAGTTGTTGTCCGGGGGATAAGTCCGGCATATCCCCCCGGACATCTTCAAAAAAAGAAAAAGAAAGGGGTAGCCCAGAAAGATTGGGCACCTTTGATAGAATAAAAAGCATTTCCATGTAAAGAGAAAAATAGTCTGTTGAGAAGTTCCGTGATTGGTTAAAGAAAGGGGAATGCAAGCCATACATCTAAAGGGACTCAAGTGTGAAACCTTCGCATAAAAAAGATCCTCACCATAGTAAGCATGACAAATGAAGACATCTTTGTTCCGACTAGGTATATAAATAGGCCACTTTATTTGATCATATAATAGAGTCTACGAAATATAGTAAGTGTTAGGGAAGATACCGTTAATTTAGTAGTGAAATCTATGTTGAAGAGAGAGTGATAGAGTGATCGAGCCTTCAGCATCACACCACATAATAAAAGTATATCATGACTCATATACTCTAAGACTTCATCTTTGTGTTTTTCTTCCTTATCTTTTTCCAACCTATGAGCTGTAATATTCTCAAAATTGAGGGAACCCTTTCTTCATAATTCAGGACATAGATCTTTTGCGAAGTTATCAAGACTACCCGTCAGCGGTTTCTGGGAATCCCTCAGACTGAATAGTCTTTTCTTGACCGCAAAGACGGGTATCTCGTACAAGACGGGGCTCCTCATTAGACGTTTCAAATGGCAAAAATAAAAAAGGGGATGGACCAAGCCCGTCAACTTCACAAATACTCAATTCTGGAACATAGAGATGCACAGAAGTTCTTTTCTCCGAATTACGAATGGAGTTGCTCTTTTGAATTTTTTTGAAGTAATTTCTCAAGGTGACAGGATTTGAACCAAAGGCTCTCTGCAGTCAAAACAGATGTGCCGCCGATGTAGCTGGCCTATCTTGCTTGCTCCTGAGAGAGATTTCACTTCAAGTGAATCATCAGAATCAACCTTATACTGTGCACATGGTCTTACTTTCTAGCCGTTGGTACTCCGCATCTTCATAGAGAATTCAGTTTCACCGGGTCCATGTCGGCAGCGGGGTAGTCGTTACACCATTCGTGCAGGTGGATACTTATGCGACAAGGAATTTCGCGACCTTAGGACAGGTAGAGTTACTACCGCCGTTTACAGGGGCTTCCATTGAAAGCTTATTACACTTCTCCTTCTGACCTTCCAGCACCGGGCTATACATCGTGTTACCACTCAGTAGAGTCCTGTGTTTTTAATGAACATTTGCTACCCTCTGCATGTGCTGCTCTCCTAAGAAAGATAGGAGAACATCCCTTTTCCCGAAGTTATAGGGTCATTTTGCCGAGTTCCTTCGACATGGTTCTTTCAAGCGCATAGTTACCGGGAACTCCCATCTACCCTCGTCCTGCGTTCCGGATCCCACGTCCCGGAATCGGGGTCATTTGCGTCCCGATTCTCTAAAACCATGGAACCAGAAAATAGAAGTGTATTGAGAAACATGTATATATATATACAAAGATGTATATATGTATATATATACGAATATGTATATGTATATACACATATCTATTTATATACATGTATATATATACATATACATTAAGATGTCTCTCTCTCTCTATATATATATACATGTTAAATATAGTGGCAACCAAAATTATTTCAAAGTTCACTAGGTTCCCAATAAAAGCGTATTGAGTTCCCACACCAACTGATCCTACGCGTACCCAAACTTGTCAAAGTTATGTTCGTCGTTCCCGTACCCGTCCCACGTTCTGAAACATCCCGCGTTCCTGGTAACTATGTTCAAGCGCCCTAGTATACTCTACTTGTTCACCTGTGTCGATTCAGGACGTAGAACTTCACCCTCCAGTCGTCTTTGGACCCTCGGCAACCTAGCCTTCATCCAGGCTTGAGACGACCGTTTTTCTTGATATGGTATAGGTCAAGGTAGTCAAGATCGGGATTTAAATCGTAGGATCGTACGATCTTAAGATCTTAGGGTAGAGAATCTTGTAAGATCGGTATAGGATCGGGACTGGGCCAAGATCGCTAGGATCGTGAGGTAAAATCGTACAAGATCGC
>JAOWAN010000005.1:14101218-14113598 GCA_028566635.1 Lobelia cardinalis
TACATCCGTTAATTATAGACACTTCTTATTTTACCCCACTTTAATGGTTGCAAAATAAACATAATATAGTCATGGATATAAATTTTAACTTATTTAATTCCGATAGTTACTCCAAATAAGTAATTTCAAATCGTATAATGATTTGCATTATTGTTTATCAATATATGAAACAAAAATCATATATAAAAACAAAATCATCATTCAAAATATAGAAATATCAATTAAATAATTCCTTTTCAGAATTGCTATCAACAGAATGGATAAATTCACGCACAAACATAGAGACTAAAACATATAATTATCTTCATCAATACATTAATGTAGTAATAGAAATTCGAGATAGAAAATCGAATCTCCAGAGTGCAACATTGCAGCATAAACTTGAATACAAAAGACAAAATATGTTCAATTATTTTGCGTAAATTAATGACCATGAATTTGAATCATAACTAATGCTAGTACTATAAAATTTGACTAATGATGAAAAGCTTTCATCATTCAAGACCCAATCCAGCAAGTTGAAAAAATAAAATCGGTCAACAATAGTCCACATGATAACAAATTTTATAGTTTATCTCTTGAACGTCAATTACGAAAAAAAACTTGAAGAAAGAACAGCTGAAGGGTTTAAACCTTCGTCCACAACCGATTGAAAGATTATAAAATTGAACCGAAAACAAAACGGTTTGAAGATCAAAATTATTCGATTGATGGCGAAGAAAATAAATCTGACCGAAAATCATACGGTCAATTAAATTATCAAATCAAGATAGTAAAAATTTATGGTTTACAATCATACGAAAATACATGAGTTTTAAACCATTAGCTCTGATACCAATTGTAAGACAATTCATAATTCATATATATTCAAGAACGTAATTGAATATAAACAACATAGGATCTTGAACAACATGTATTTCACGTAATTAACCATAATCATGATTGGATCGAAAACTTAACTTGACGATCCATAGCGGAAGCGATTAGAGAAGAAGAACTCCCTTGAATTCTCCTCCAATTGAACGGCAGGAACTCCAAAGATTCGTTTCTCTCTCTTTCCCCTCGTTTATCGTGTTTTCTGTAACGTGTGGAGGTTGATGGGGCCTCACATCTATTTATAGGGCAGAGAGGACAAACCCTAGCTGTATAAATTACCTTAATGCCCTTTCCATCAAAGAGACTTATTTGTAGGGTGACGTGTCTAATTAATCGAGACTTCATATTCCTATTAAGAATCTAATTATATTTTCCAATTCCGTCACGTGTCACACATGTGAGACATAAAACTTTACACCGTAGCCATAGTTGTCAATTTGCCACCATCAATCAATTTTTACGAATTTACGATTCACTCAAAGAAAGAAAGGGGGAAAAAAAAAAAAGGAGAGCCAAAAAGAAAAAGGGAAAATAAAAAGGAAAACGAAGAAAAACTTTTGGCGCAAAATAAATTTCTCACGTGCCGTTTTCCCGCCAATTCCGAACACTGAAAAGTGAAAACCTCTCCGTTCATCAATTTCCGCTCCTTCATTCTACAAGACAAGCCTTCATCAATGGCGGAAGACCAACAAGTAGACAACAGCGCAGAGACCCCAACAACCCTCCCGTCAACCCTCCCAACCGGCCGAGTGAAGAGAATCATGAAACTCGACAAAGAAATCAACAAAATCAACTCCGAAGCCCTCTTCCTAATTTCCCGATCCACCGAGCTTTTCCTCCAATTCCTAGCTGAAAAGTCATCGGAAGTCGCCGCCGAGAAGAAGCGCAAGTCCATAAAGTTGGAGCACATGAGAATCGCCGTCAAAAGACACCAGCCTACCAGCGATTTCCTGCTCGACTCACTCCCGGTGATGCCTCCTCCTCCTCAGCCGTCGGATCTGCCTGCTAAGGACCGTACTATTCGCTCTCGATCTGACCTCGAGAAGCCGCTTCCTGCTGGTACTCGCCGCATCGACAGTTTCTTTCAGAAAGGTCGCCCCTAGGGTTTATGAGCTTGGTTAGTGAAATGGTATTGTCAATCAAGTGAAATTTGAAAGTAATTTGTACCTTGTGCTGTCATAGCTGTACATTGCATTGGAAGAAATCTGTTTTGCTTTGACTACAGAAAGTTATCTATGTGGCATAAGATATATAATTATTTATTTAATTTCGTTACATTATTGCTAATTACATGTGAAATGATTACAAAATGGCTATTAGTTTTTGATGCTGTTGTTTAAAAAATTTGGGAGAACATAATGATATAACCATTGTTGATACTGTTCCTATAAAGTTGATAAAATTTAGACAAAATGAACACGATCATAATGGACTTTTGGAAGCAGTTGTACCTTGTCCTGTCATACCTGTACATTGTGTTTGAAGAAATCTGTGTTGCTATGACCATAGAAAGTTATATCCATCACTTTGAAGAAATTCTCATGTTCGTTATAGGAGGTTGGGGTTGGGAATTGAGTCCAGTGTTCGGAGGATTACTGTATAGGGAACTTTCCTCTCAAGTTCCCTTTTCCTCATTTGTTTCGGCGTTTTAGTTTTCAATAATAGAGAATCCTTGTTGGTTACGGACTTACTCTTACAACTATCTTCTTTTCGTCATTCGAATCTTCAATCCAACCTTTGAATTTGAGTTCCTGAATATACTGAGTCCTATTTAGTGAAGTCTTTCACTAAAGTCTTTGCATGATCGGAAATCCTTGGTCATTTGAATACTAATTATCGGTGGCAGAGGAGACATCCGAAGATGCGTATCTCTCCAGATGTCTGCATTATGTGTACGGGGGACTAGTCAGTCTTTTAAGCATTTGTTCTTGCATTTTTCTATGACTCGGAATCTTTGGGACAAAATGTTTGGGGTACAGGGTGAGATCTGAATTATACCTTGTGGTGTGGAGGAGTTCTGTGTGATTAGTCATTTGGGTTTTGGTTGATCAAGGAATGCTTTTATGTTGTGGGGTTGTGCTATTTTCAGTATATTGTGGAATATTTGGATTGAGAGAAACTCTCGAATTTTCAAAAATCGAGAGCTATTGCTTCCGTCGTTGTGGGAAAAGATCATGGTACAATCTTCTCTTTGGGCTAGGAGTTTTGGCGCTTTCTAGGGTTTGTCTTTGGCGAAAACGATTATAGAGTAATTTGTGTGTATTTGTTGTTTTTGTTTTTATTGGTGGAATACTTGTCCGCTTGTTTTGTATCTTCTCTCTCTATCAATGTTATTCTTCTTTTATCCAAAAAAAATTGGTGATTATATCTGAAATGATTATGAAATGGCTAATATTTGTTTGATGATGTTGTACCAAAATATAGGTCAATGCCAACAATTACAATAGAGGAAGTGGATGAGCTTCTTTATCCTTATGCTCACGGAATCCCTGGATTCACAACTGAATGTTCTCTTTTTGTAACCTATTTTTATTTAATTAAATTGCCACTAAATTTTTCGAGCAGTTGGGAGGAGGATGGAAATTGTGAAAAAGAAAACAGCCTAAAGGGATTTTACTTTTGCTTATGGTGAAATCCTTAGCATTGACTATGTCATTCGATAGTGATTGTAGCATTCTGTTTTATGAAAACGCAAATACAAACTTTTGATGCTTCTTGATACTTAATTAAATGTCCTGTCATTGCGAGTCCACAATATTATGTAAGCAACAGCGCATTTTCTGGGAGTTTAAACCATTAACTCCATGATTGTGGTTTCTACAAAAATAATGGTCAATATAAATCGTTTAAGCATTTTAGTTCATTTCTATCTCTTATGGTTCTAAGTGGCCAATCGCCATGTATAAGTTCCTGGAAGTGAGATTCAAGAGAAATGTCTTTTTTGTTGTCATTATTAATTTTTGTTGCTATCATTAATTCGTGTGAATGACTTGGTATCACAAATGCTTTGGTATCACAAGTGCTTTCGGCGACTTTAGGTCTAGAGTCTAATAACATAACTTACAGTAACAGTTTGCACACACGTTTATTATTTGGAGGCTCTTGAACTTTTGAGTCTATATATCGTGTAGAGCTCATAACCAAGAAAAAATGACGATATTGGGAAAATCCCCATTGTTTCCATCTTCCGCTGATGCATAATTTGTTTATTCAACATTGTAAAGTAGCATGTTATGTTTTCTCAATTATCTCGTCTCACCACCTTTCTTTGCTGGATAATCTTGACTGATAATGTGACAGGTCTTATACTCAAAGAGGAAATTCTATGTCAATAGTTAAATAAGTTCTGTTATTACCACTTCTAGCATTCACTTTGCATATAATGCTGCTCTATGTGTGTGTGTGTGCCTGCCTTTTTAAGCATATATGCCTTTCTTACATTTTATATCTTGGCCCTAACCGAGGCATAGGATCCTGAACGTTCATCAAACCACAAGCTACACAGAGCTGTACATCTTCTTGTCATAACGAAATAATATTATCTACATACATACATTTCGTTTTTCATACACAACAGTCGATGTATCTATGTGAACTAAATCCGGTCCAGTAGTAAGATTTAAGAACTCTACTTTTGTATTTCTCATACGTGCATGCTGCAAAGAAGATGGTGATTTATATAACATCAATTGGTATATGGTATGTTTACGAAAACTTGGGTTTACTGTACAGCTAAACCTCAACAACTGACTGGTACATCTAGAATTACATTTTCAACCATCTGATTATTATTTTCAGTTTTAACATTAGAATTCCGGCCTGTGCTAAATGGGGTTTCCATAGACATGACTTTATGATTATTATTTTGGCACATATATATATACATATATGTATATATATTATATTAGTATATATTATTTTTCAGCCAGAGAAACATCTATTTCTCTTGTACTCATATGTGTCTTTTTATGAAATCTTTTTTCTTCACTGAAAGTTCAAGGAGAAAAGGGACCCGAAAATGTTGAAATTATTGAAGCAGTATCGTCTTTAGGATGAGAACTGAAGCCACGTCGAGTGAACTTCTTATGCCCATGTGACTTCGTCCCTTCCTTTACGAAGGATATGCCTTGAGTTGGTGAATTAATGCTATTTGATCCTAGCTGCTGAATACCCAGAGAAAGCTTTCTGTTCATTGGGAAAGCATTGCTGAAACCCCCATTCAAGCTTCTATCTGAAACACGACGATAGCTGGTGTTTGGCCTGGTAAGGAATACGTTCTCCGGACTGCTTACTACTTGGGGTTGCACCTTCTTCTTTTCCTGAAAGGAGATGGCCATTTTAGAAAGTAGTATTACTAAACTGAAGTAGTGAGAATATCGACTTGATTTCACGAGAAACGACTGTTTAGTGAACTGAGTTGGTCAAGCTCAGCCCGACTCTTGACGGGGTTTAAAGTTAGCTGGAACGTACTTTAAGCTCGATCCATAAATGAGTACAGCAAGGTAATCTAATGATTCGCCCTATTCTTGATTAAAGCTTGTGCTCGGCTCGGCTCGGCTCGTTTGTGTTAAAGTCTGGGGTTCCATCTCAAAACCAATTGGCAATGAGAGGAGTAGCCCAGAATCTTTATTAAGTGTTTATGCGGCTAGTTTATTTCCAATGTGGGATATTATCTCAATACGCCCCTTCGCATGTAGCCGGGCTTGCGGCTTACTACGCGAACTCTCTTTGGTCTGATCGGGTGGCGTTGAGGAAAGACATCTTGGGCTGTTGGGCCTGCTGCTCTGATACCATGTTAAAGTCTGGTTTTCCATCTCAAAACCAATTGGCAATGAGAGGAGTAGCCCAGGATCTTTATTAAGTGTTTATGCGGCTAGTTTATTCCCAATGTGGTATATTATCTCAATAGTTTGTAGCTTGTTTTGTGAAGTATCACAGACGAGCTCAGACATGGTTACATTCCTCAAGCTCGATTAAAATACAGAGAGCTGAGCTTGAACACTATGCTTGGCTCAACTGGGGAACGTTATACAGCCTACCTGGGGAACATTATACAGCCTAACTGGGGACCATCATACATCCCTACCTTGGAATAAAAATTCTAAACTAGCCGCACAAGAGATGTGATGGTTCCCTCTTCCTAATTAAGCAATTGAATTTGATTGGTTTTTGCAATGCAAATTATACTAACCCTCTGTCTTTGCTTCTCTTCTTCTTTTTCTTGTCTCAGCATATTGTATTCCTCCATCATTGCCAGAAGAGGTACCTAGGCAGATGAGCAATCAGTTTTGGGTAAGCGTGACAATGCTTTACAACTTATAGGAAAATATAGTTGATCTGCAATTTCTGGAGAAGTAAATGAATCGATTGACAAGCTACCCAATATTTTCCGATCTGAGAGACTCCACTTCTTTTGTGCTATATTCTACTCCCCTTATTTCAAAATGAGTGATACTTTTTGTTCTTGTTCTTGATTAGGAACAAAAACTGTCACTCATTTTGGGACGGAGGGAGTAGTAAAAGAAAATAGAATTACTACCCTTTTATTCCCTTCAGATACTTTTAGGATTTGGCTAGATTAGAGTTCTTGGTTTAAACCTAGGAAAGGAGTTGATGTCATCCTTCAACAATGTAAAGCAGTACATCATTTCCCTCTAATTTATTGAACTTGAACATTTATTCAAAAATAGAATGGTCTACCTCATCATACAGGAAAACTTTGTTTCTTTCTTCTTCCCAGCTCTTAGTTTTTGCTATCAGTGAATCCACCAATCCTGCGTAGAGAGTTTATCGAAACATTTTTGTTCAGCAGTATATGAAATATGCTTGTTCCTTCCCTATTACTTAGTTTTCAATTTTGACTCTATCGTTATATCAGGTTCCTGAGGTCTTGCTGTCTTGGCAATCTGATGGAATTAATTTTGATATGTCGTTGACTCTTTAAATTTAAGACTATTGATTCCAGTCAGGGCTTGGAGTTGTCCCTGTATTTTCTTCTACTAATGCATTTTTCTTAAAGATTCTTTTATTTATTATTATTATTTTTTGATAACCCAGTAACTCCTGCGCTTGGGTTTAATTATGTTAAGCTGTCAAAAGACCTGTATTGACTTTACCTGGTATCTTGTTAACCATCAAACGTGCACGTTCTGCTCGTTTCAGATTCTTGTGAGCACCTCTGCTGACCGAGTACCGGTTCTCATCCTGAAAACATGAACGGCATAATAAAACTGAAACCAACAAAAGCACTCCATTCTTCTTCTTATTGCTAATTAATGCATAAATGAGACGATAAACTGACCCTACTATATTCCTCCAACCATCGCTCCTCATCACGTGCTAATACCCATTTTTCCACTTTCTCCATTATCACTTTTCTGCTCGAAGCTTCATCCTCTGCTCTCATTATCTGTTCATCCATGCTTGTGAGGAGCTCGGCATGGTCAATCTCCCCTTTTTGTAAGTTTAGTTATCTTGTGAGCATTTTACAAGAGAAATAAAAATAGTTACTAACAGAAGGACCAAAAATTGTTCATACTATTGAACCTGTGTTTATTAGGGTTATTATGTTTTCCATCTCTGACCGAGAAGGAATCTCCATGTGTGATCTGCTGCAGATCTCCTCAAGCTCTATCTGTTTCTTTAGGAACAGCTCTTTCATCTTGCTTGCTTTCAACTGATCCAGTCTTTTGACTTCAGCCTCAGCCTTGAATCATTTCAAAACAATATCAATCTGTCTTTGGATAAATATGCTCTTTAGCAGTTAAATATGAGCGGACCTGATGAATTGTATCCAAGGTGATGCTTCCAGGAGTTGATATTTCTGTGGAGGAAATTAAGCTAGTAACATGCGAAAACATTTCCCGATCTCTGAATGGCGTGTCCATAAGATTCCACAAGTTTGTTAATGCTTTACCAAGATGGTGAAGCTGCAAAGATAAGACCACATTTGTCAAGAACATATTCCTTATTGTCACCACATTTGAGTTGATATTGAATAATGGTGGGAACTTACTAACAGTCTAAAATACTATTAACGAATTGATAATTAGAGTAACAAACTTACAAAAGCATGTTTTTAATTTCTTGTACCATACGGATTCACTGTATCTAGATACCAGTCACAATAAAGCTTCAATAATTTTTTGTATAACAAGCAAATTCAAATCCTAATGTTCATAATACTGAAAATTCATGCGATGTGTTTCTACATTAAAAACATACCATGAAATGCTTCTATTAATAAACTTTTATAAGAATATGTTTCTTAACTGCATAATAATCATCTATCATGGAATGCAGGTAAATTACTTAATTGTATTAATTCCTCTTAAACATGATCTATAATCGGTTCAAATGAAGTAACGACAACAGTACCTTCTCAATTCGTGCCTGCTTTTCTGCTTCAAGTGACTCTACTGTGCTGTTGAGTTTGCTTAAAATACTGTCACTGATATTCTTTGAAAGGCCAGATAACTCATTCAAGCTTGGATGAACCTTTGTGATGATCATGGAGGAATCCATCCCTAGTGTGTCTGACAGGTTCTGAATTGTGCTCATATAATTTTTCACCTTTTGGAGTCTGTCACTCTTTGATATCCGATGAAGAGGAGAGAAAAAGAAATTTGATAGACATCCAATTAAATTTCTCATAGAAGAAGTAAATGTGAATCATATGTAGTACCTTTTCATGATGAAGTCTTTGCAGTTCAATTTGGTATTCTTCAAGTTTCTTCAAAGAAAGATCGTTCTCGTTTACCGTAAGATTTGATAATGATTCGTCGTACGCTGATTGACCAGCTATTTCTGCAGAAATTTTCTGAATTTGCCCTTGGACAGCCCGGAATTGCTTCATTCTGTCTGTTTTTCTCATTTGCATTTCTCTTAGGGCTGGAGTAATTGAATCTAACTGCTCTTTTAACGTTCCTATCATCTTCTCTGGCTGCCATTGAAATTTTTATTTATTGAGAACTGATTTCAGGAAGTTACCACTAGTTTGCTGTGATTGACCATTGTCATATATGACGTGCAGTTACTCATGTGAATTTTGTATTTAATGAACAGACCCAGGTCAAGCTCAGCTTTCACTCTTTTAACTATTGACTCGGCTCGTGTTGGGTATAATCGAGCTTGGACTGATTTAGGTTTTAGGAAATGAAGCCAGCTCCTTCTGCTCAAATGCGCTGGAAGTCAAAAAATATAAAGCATTTATGTACATCTTATATGGTTAATAATTATTTTTGACTTAGGCTCTAGTAAAGCCGGAGATCGGCTCGTTTTTAGCTCGTTACAGTAATCGATTTGAGTTGAACATAGTTTCCTTTGTTCAAGTAAAGCTCAAGAAGGCGAGCTTGAATGGACAAATCTAAGTCAGCTAGGCTTATGTACAACTCTCATTATCAAAAGGTCTTCAAGAGACTGTTCAGAATGAACATGTTCATCAGTTTATAGTCTGCTCATCCTGCAAATGAATATTGCTAACATTTTGGTCTTTAATTGAAAACAAACTTTACAGTATCTTCTTCATTGTTTATTTTTATTTTCCTGCTATGTGTTTTGAGATGCTGACACTATTTTATTGGAGAATTTTGTTACTCTTTTAGAACTCATGACTGCTCCTTTTCTTCTCTTTAAGTTGTGAACTCAATTAGCCTGAGATATGCATGCAGTCAGCAGTGATGTCATGTATCCTGAACAACTCACTTTGCTAATTGTTTCTGTACATTCCCCCCCTCCCCTGTTATTTTTGGTAAAGCTTTGGTTCTTATTATCTATACAGGGTTGAGAGTTGAGACATAACTGAGACTTGAAGCAAAGGACAGATGAAAAGAGTTACCCTTCCAGGAAGAGAGCGTTCCCCAAGTGACAGAAGGAGATGTGTAAATTCTGCTTCAGAATCTGCTAACTTCTGATGCAATCGTGCCCTCGAAATGTTGGCACTATCAACTTTCCTTCTATAAACATCTACGCACTCCTGCTCCAGGTCTAGTAGAACTTTTTCCCTTTCAAATTTGTCTTCTCCAACTTCATCCCATATCATCTGTTACAGTAGCAAGTAACCATTAACATTGTTTGCACAACTTGAATGCATTTATATTTAATGTAAAGCTGAAATGATTAGCGAGCGAGAAACTTGCCTCTAGTTCTTGGAGCAAATATCCACATGATGTTTCTAGCAGCGCGGAACTTCGCATGCCGATTGGTGTTTGGACGGAACCCATATGATAGTTCCTTGCTCGCAACACACAGAGAGCACTTGAGTCCTAGAAATGATGATTCCTTGGAAACCAACTATTATTTTTATTGAGAGAGGGGGTGGGAGCTGGGAGGGGGACAGAACTGCCTACATAGAACTAGAATCCTAGAGAGAGGAAGCTCTAAGTTAGCAACTAAAGTTCTGTGTTGTGGGGAGAGATTAATATGAAGAGAGAGAGAGAGAGAGAGAGAGAGAGAGAGAGAGAGAGAGAGAGAGAGAGAGAGAGGAGCTATGGGTGCGAATAATGCTTAAAAGACAAGGATGCAGAAGTAGGTGTCAGTGAAACTTTGGGTTCAAGAATTGTCCATTTCTTTGATCCTTCAGGTATCTTCTCTCTTTCCCTCATCTTATAGTTAACTAGGAATGCCCCTATCCAAGGATAGGGTGATTGAAACACAATCAGCCGTGTGCCAGTCGTCTGCATGACTTTTTCATAATTTGTGCCACAAATTACTGTTCTTCATGTTCCATCAAGGAACAGTTCTTTTAATAGTTGAAACACATCTTAGATTTATACTATAGATTTTGTAATTCGATTCATAATAAGATATTTTTTGTACAATAACCTCAAAAAAAGCTTCTTTAGATAACTGCACATTTCCTCTTAAGCTATGTGTATATTATATTGACTCAATCTGATGCTGCTAATAGAATGTAATCTTTCAGCTTTATCAGTAACTTGGCAACGAAGCAATATAGCTCTATGTAAAGGAAAAATGTCGCATCTCCTGATGGTTCACTCAATCTTCATTTCAATTACATGTCATTGATCCCAAGATTACGAAAATAAAGGGCTGTGCACCCTTTTGATCAACTCGATTACCACCATTCCTTAATCCACTGGATTAACCCCCCCCCCCTCTCCTCAAATCCCCTTTTAGTGTGAACTTATAGAACTGAATTGCAGGGCAGGGTTGATGAAGGACTCTCGAAATTAAAGTCTCAATCTTTTTTTATAGGATTGGATTGAGATTTTGGGTGCATTTATACGATCAATTTTTATTTGTTGTTGTATTTATTTTGTGGCTTTTGGTTCTATAAGAGAGTTTCACAATTTTGATTTATAAAATTCATACTATAGTATATTAAAGTAAATTAAAAGGATTTTAAAAATGTCATGCATCCACTTTTAATACTTGACATTTTGAGAGTCTTTGAAAACTTCACTTTTCAAGGGTTATAATTAGAAGAGTAAATTAAATTAAAGATTTAGATGATCTTTAAATTAGTACCTTTTAGTATATATAAATATGGGTGCAATGGTTTGGTTTGGTTTGGAGTATAAATCGCAAGCCGAATCGCATTTTATCGGTTTGGAGAATTTTAAACCTAAATCGAACCGTGAAACTAACAATTCGAACCGAACCGATAAACCGCGGTTCAGTTTATTGGTTTAGAAAAAATCTTGTAATTTTACAACAAATAAATAAATAAAACTTAAGATTTATAACAAAAAACTAAAAAGAATAATTTTTACATTAATAGCATATGATCATAATAAAAATTAAAAAACTACGCAATTATATTATTTATTTACATAATATTTAGCACAATACAACTTAAAAATTATAAAATTTATAAGTTCATCATAATACAATTAAGTTTAAGTTAAAATGTAATTATTATTCTATTTTATATATAAAATTAAAAGGGATATATATAAAAAATATGAGGGGTTTGTATGAAAATATACATATATATATTAAATATCGATTTGGTTTGATTTGGTTTGAGGTGTCAAAATTACAAATTGAATCGAACCGTGCTGTTTGAAAATTTCTCGAACCGTAATCGAACCGTCGTTGATCGAAATCAAACCAAACTCATCGGTTCGGTTCGGTTCGATTTGATCGTCGATTTAGACGGTTTGGACTTACACCCTTAATAAACTAATACTATAAATTAATACATTAGAACTAAACTACTAATTTAAAGCTTTACTTTGAATTTGTATCTCTTTATTTTGAATTTGTAATTATTATTTTTATTTGTGAATTATGATTTATCATAATTTCTTGTTACGGAGAAGGGGGAAAGAGTTGTTGCAATTGAATTTAAGCCGGACCTGTAAATGGGTTTATTCTTGTAAATGAGAAGGGGAAAAGAGTTGTTTACTCTATTTAATCTCATGCATTAATTTTTACATATCTAATGGTCAAGATTAATTTCTAAATTCCTAAATTATTTATGATTCTTATTTGATTAGCTTCCTATATATATATATATATATATATATATAGGGGTTTAT
>JAOWAN010000005.1:14118118-14128695 GCA_028566635.1 Lobelia cardinalis
ACAGGTAATCGCTTAATCATCAACCGGAGCCGCTATCCTGCCGACACGTGGATCGAGTTCATTCCGGGCGCGATCAGATGTTAATTTTAACTTTTGATATGTTCTAAATTGATTTATTAAAAGTTACAAATCTCCATTTCGTCATTGCTTAATGTTCTTTTCATCAATGCATAATGTTTATTTTACTTCTATAATATTTTTATTTTACTTCTACCTTTAATTCATTTCGTAAGTGTTTATATTCATTCGTCGGTACTTATGTTCATTTACTTATCCATTTTTCATATTAAAATTTAAATTCTTGTTAATTTTAGAAATTATATTTAAAATAAGATTAAACATTAATTATAAAATTTATATAAATCTAATTTTTTATTTTAAATCAACCCCTTAATTTTAGGAATTGAATGAAGTTAATAGTAAAAATAGGAAAGAGTGGGAAAGTGAATCCACTTATCAGTACGCCTTGCTAGGAGCACCTAGATGCTTAATATATTAATTGTCATTTTAAAAGGTACACTATTGTAGAATGGAGGGAGTATAAAATTAATAGGTATATGAAAAAAAATATAATTTTTAAAACCAACCAAGTGAACTGAATATAAACACGAGTTTTCAAAGCTAAAGTTCAAAAAACTCGTAGAGAACAAATAAATATTTATGATTATTTAGTGGAAACTAGAAAGGCGGTGGTGCTTACGAATTGTTGGCTTTCGCATCAAAGCATTACACACACCCACACACACACACAGAGAGTACTATACACCACCACCAATTCAAGCATTTGATAGGTAGAAAGGAGAGGGAGTATCAAATACTACTATTTAGACAACTTCGAACTCAATTTGTTTCGCTTTTTATTGAGGTTCAACCACACAAGCAAGGTGTGTTTTTTTCCCTACAAGGCAACAATCTCTTTGCAAGGACGCAAAATAATCTGTGTACAAAAATTGAATTTGACACCCTATTTATTGAGCGTGGGGGGTTTTGCATTGGACACAGAAGATTGCACTTACAACCCAAAGCTATATCACTCACTTCCTGACCACAATGAGGCCCCCTATATATATAATGGACTTTATTAACAAGAGAATCAGCACTCAATAATCAACTGAGATGAGCATCTTCACTGCGCTGAACAAACAAGTAGTAGAAACTCCAGTTCCAGGAAGACAATACAATAATAACAACAAAGCTTTAACCTCAATCTTTAACTTCATAAATCTTTTTAAATCTTTTTTCGCCATTACGCTGTACCGTAAAGCTACTTAACGCAACCTCTATTTGCAGCTTGGAAACAGTTGTGCAAGGGTAAGGCTCTAAACGCGACTATGGTGAAGTACAGGAAACACAAAATGAGGCAATCATATTGCAAAGTTTGTAAGCACATATGGAGGACCACGGTAGAGAAATCTCTAAATTTCATTTTATATCCCTTTATCTAACACTTGGACCACATTTCGTTAAAGCTTTGGTCACAAAAGGACCAGGACTCCAGTGGGAAAACAGGTCTGTCTAAAAACTCTAATGAGTGCATCAGTTTAGCATTGTCATCGTGATTCATGAGCACAAGCTTCAGGGACCGTTGTCTTACATTCACTCTGTACATAACTTATTTCCAGATGAAGCACAATACCTACTCCCAAGTGAAGCAAGGAATTCTCGCGGAATCAATCTCATGGAGATTGACCATCACAACACCAGTGGGCATATGATATGACAAGTATAACTTTAGCCTAGACGATCAACTGATGCTTGGACGGAAGCCACGACATGGAATCATCAGCTGGCATCGAAAAACACAAACCCATAGAGCCATTACCTTTAAAACCAAATAAAATTTTAAAATGAGAAAGACGTTTTGGAGCAAAAAAAGAAATGCTTAAGATCCCATTAACCATAGTTTGCCAACAGCAGAAAGAAATTGACAAGATTGTCAACAGTGACATCTTCTAAAGTTGGATAAATGTAGCAATTAGATGATTGAAATGTTGTTTCCAAAGTACCAGTTTTCCTCATATTTGCAAGCACACAGGCATAGCAAAGTTGATTGTTCTAACTCACAGATACTAACGAGAAAATAGATTCAGCCCGCAGAGAGACATGCTCACCTAGTTTTAGAAGCTTAATAACAAATTCTGAGAACTAAAAATTCAAGCCTCCAATCCCTCCTGCAAAGAACGCGGAGTATAATCAAATGACCAACAAACATTGTGGGCACAACAGAAGTAAAAACATGAAATCAAGAAGTAATGTGAACAAGGTTCTGTGGTAAGCTAGGTTGGACCTCTCTCTCCACCTTCTCCTCTCCTAAATTATTGAACACAAGGCAAAACCCCAAAACAAATAACACCTTCCTTCCCCCTCCCTCCGAATCCAGACCCAGACCCAAAGCCAAAAAGAAAAGAAAAAGAACAAAAACAAAAATCAACAAGTGAACTTAGAACATAGAGCAAATGCGTATATACAAGGGTTATCCAGAGAAACTAGAGCAAGTCATCAGTAGGACACGTGAATCAAGCACTTGATATGTTGTTGTTTTGTAATATACACACTTATTTCAAAATGAACTCGGCAAAACAGACCATACTGGTTAATAAAATTAAGCTTAAGCTTTTACAACCTGACCTCAAAATTCCTTCAAACTGCAGATGAAGGAAAAAGGAACAATAAACAAGGAAGAGCAAACTTCACTAGTAGCATAGGCAATCATTTTTACGGGCAGTAGAGGGGAAGAGAGAAAGGGGAGGGGGTGCAAAGAGACCGTCCCACTGCAAGGAAAAGGTAAAAATAGGAAATAACTTACTTGTTAGGCTATAATGAGGGAGAAAATAAAGAATATGTGGTAACAAGTGGTGCAATAATTCCAGAGGGAGGAAGGAAGGAAATAGACCCGTCGCCGGGGTGGAGGGGAGGAGGAAGGAGTGAATTTCAACTCAGCAGTGGTCCCAATCACTTGGAGTGAGGTAGTCACGTGCAAATGTTGCTAAGGCAGGTACTAATAATAATAATAATACGATTGTTGTTTCAGCGAGAAAAGAGACATACTATGGTAAAAGCCAACATCTACTTTTCCTAAAGTAATACAAATTGCCATATTCCAGAAGCCCTACAAACTGTTTCCTTTCGGATTTAAAGATTGATAATTAAATTGGCAGAACCTCCCTCAATGCCACTTTAAAAAATTTAAACAGAGCCTAAGTATAATCCACCAACTAAATTCCCAATATACATCGGTACCTCAACCTCCTGATAATCTACATACATGATACCTGATACATGAGGGGGTAATAGCATTACTATTAGTTATGAAGAAAAACTGGGAATGAATCAGATTTCAAATCACATTTCTATAAGAATGGCCGAAAATATCAGATTGATCAGAGCAGCAAGAAAAATCTATGCCAGAACTCTATGTAAATCCGTACACAAAAATTCTCAATATACTGAACACCGCAGAGACCCATAAAACTAAGGCATCCCTACCTCTACTGAAACTCATGCGTTGATCAAACAAAAATCCCGCACAGTGGGAGGTATAATTCAACTCCCCCCTTGCACTGCAAACAACATAAGACGCAACAGCATAGGACAATGCAAAAGCAGGTGCGATGTGACTCACTCACAGCCATACACATGACACACACGTCCAGGGAAATGGTTGTCTTCGGAATCGCTCATGTGATGACCTTGCATTTGGACGTAATGAATGGCGGAGAATGACTCATCTAACCAAACCCAAGTATTTTGGGACAAAGGTTGAGTTGAGTAGTAAAATGCTACTCCCTCTTAGCGCCAAAAAATAATCACATTGTATCTTTCACGCATATTAAGAATATAGCTTCACATGTTTGTACAATTTCTTAATTACATTAGAACTTTATCCTTTTTTTTATAGATGTCTATCATTTTTTGGGACAAGCAAAAAGGGAAAGCTAGACTATTTTTTTTTGCCGGTGGGAAGTAATAAGTAATAGCTGAAGATATCACATTGACCAGAGTGCAAGGGAAAATAATTGGATACCAAACGTGATAAATAAATTCATCGATGAATCGCAAGGGTGTCTTCTTCAAATGACTGACCTCATTCGTACAGTGTGTGACCAGACCTGAAACTTTCACCAGCAAAGACTATTTTTCTAGGATGAAAATCAACTTTAATACCAGGAATATGTACCTAACCATTGGGGAATAATTTCTGCTAATGAAGATCATGAGTGCCTAGAAAGCAGTATATTGCGATGCTTTATTGATGCTATACATCCTTACCTAGATATTGATCCGATTGTACCTGATCCAAGCAGACTTTCAACTTGGGATCCTATTGTCGAAAACTTCAGAGCCATACTATCCACATGGAAGATCAAGTGTGTTTCTTTTAGCCATAAGATTATCCAAAACTGAATCTACTCTGTTTGCCTATTTATTCTCCATCTTCAAAGGCTGCACGAGCATGTGTGTAACGTGATGCTGCTATCGGGTGTGACTCTAGTTTAAAACTCTTGTTGCTAAGCCGCCAAACAACAACAACAAAAGAAAGAAAGAAAGAAAGAAAGAAAAGGGTATATTAGAATCCAAGATCGGCATAGAGATTATCAGAATTATTTTGAAAAAAACACAACAATTCAATCGCCTGATAGAGAACAATGCAAGGAGTCTTCTTCAAACGCATTGGGCCATATTTAGAGCGGAACAAGATTCATGTAGCTGATACCGGAAGTGATTGTGACCAAGGCTAATTCTATTATTGAGTTGGGTTGTATGCTGCATAATAATTACGAATAGAACTTTTCCAATTTTGCTTCAAACTACTGTATTTTAGAGTATCAAATGGTACTAATTATTCAACAAATTACTTCCCGAAAGATGTTTCAAACATTCCTAATACATTTTCAAATGATTTACCAAAAAATTAAATCAAAATGCTTTCATATACCAATGCATTTTCGTTGAAACAAAAATAACCCCACTCAAAGTGATATTCCGTTAAATCTACCTTCTATGTCACAAAATGTAAAGTCTCCTTCTTTAGATAATAACGAACAAAGCGTTTGACACAATGTACCACTATGAAAACAAAACCATTGACACCAAACAGAACCACACATAAACATGTCTACGAATGTTATGAAATCAAATAATGACCTTAGTGATACAACTATGATCTCTTTTCAAAAACTAAGCCACATAAACACAATTTGCACTACTCATATTAGCTACTCTCGAATTGATAGAAGTGGGGAGAAAACATGAGTCAAAATAGTACCCAAGAAAACATTAGATGTACTTAACTCATTCGTCACTCCTCTCCCTTCCTCAACTCCTATCCCACTTTTTTGACATATGATTATTCTCTAGTTCCTCTGTAGCATGACCTAATTAAGTAATGCTTCTGTCATCCAAAATCAATGTCAAGGTTCATGGAAACCCTACAAGGCTAGCAGTAAAATAGTTTATTTTTTTCTAAAATGTCGCCTACAAAACCTTAAACTTACCACTTAGAGACAATAAATAGGTTAGTAAACCTCCAAAAATACATCATTCTTTTGAGTTTAGCCATTTAGAGATTCAAGCCACTCCTAAGTGTAACAAAACCTATCTTGTCATGATTTACTCTTGAACTATCTATACGAAGGTATGTTGTTTACAGGTTCTATTCTTGAAAATCTCATATGATTGATATGTTGTTATATGTGCATGAATCGCCTGTACCCCCATCCTCCTAAAAGGAAAACGGGAATAAAGCAAAAGTGCATCATATGAAGCTATATGAAGTTTTCTGACTAAACTATTCATATGACAAAAGTTCTCAAGCACGTTATTCTTTCCTGATACAATCTCATTCTCACCTAATTAATACTTTTTTACTATATTTGCACAGAACCACCTTACCCCACCCCACCCCACCCCCAAAAAGTATATATTAAAACTAAAACAAAATATGGAACATAAACGGAAGAAAGAAAAAAGAAAAGTAGACTTCATCCAGTATAAAAATACTGTACTCAACAAGAATAGAGGATGACTGATAAGCAAAGCACCGACGAATAACATGTTTATGCATCAGGAAAGGAAATATTAGAAAGACATGCGTTCAAATCGACAAACATTACTGGAAGCTATGCCAAGATAACCTTACCCAAAAACTCATGAACACCTAATAAATCAGAGTAACATAGCATTGATAGTTCAAGGAGTCATAAGCATAAAACCTAAACTTTGTAAATCAGTCAAATCCACAATCTTGCAATTACAGCACCAAAATCAGTAGTTTACCCATGGAAGTAAGGGGAATCACCTGTTACCGTGAACCAGAATAATTGCCTCAAGGAGCGAAAACTGTGTCATTACGTCTAGGTGGTCTGTCAGGAATACTTCCGGGCTTGAACTTCGAAGCTTCATGTCTAGCCAGTTCAGGTGGCACAGGGCTGTTACTCTGGACGAGCATCTGCTTAAGATCATAAAAGACATCCGTATCATGGAGAGTCAAGAATGTTGTAGCTATCCCTGTCTTCCCTGCACGACCTGTTCGTCCAATGCGATGGGTGTACATTTCAATATTAGTAGGCATATCATAATTTATAACATGAGCCACATCAGGAATATCAATTCCACGTCCTGCAACATCAGTGGCAACCAATACATTGTATCTCTTGGTTCTAAAACCTTCAAGGCTGATTTCTCTCTGTTCTTGTGACTTCCCACCATGCAACGTTGTAACTCGATACGACTTGTCCAAAGTCTTGGCAACAAAATCAGCAGATTTCTTAGTGTTTATAAACACGATGGCCGTTTTATCTCCTAGTTCATCCAGCAATTTTTGCAATCTAAACATTTTCTCTGATTCCTTCACCATGAACACATGCTGCGTGATGAGATCGGTGGCCTTTCCAGCAGTTCCAATGGTGACCACAACAGGGTTCCTCAGGTACTTCCTGGCTAGTCGCTCCACGGCAGGAGGCATGGTAGCACTGAACATATAAGTGGTGCGATATATCCTCTTCTCATCCAGCTCCTCTTCCTCATTTTCAGGTTTGAAATTGCTGGAAGGCATTGCATCCAGGACGCGAACAACTTGAGGCTCAAACCCCATATCAATCATGCGATCAGCCTCGTCAAGGACCACATAGTTACACTGGTTCAAAACAGCATAGCGACGCTCTAAGCAATCAATAAGACGACCAGGAGTGGCAATAACGACCTCACAACCTTGCCTAATCTTAAATCCCTGCTCTTCAATCGACTGCCCACCCACAATGGAAACAACTTTTATACCCATATAGTGAGCAAACTTGACAGTCTCCTCCTCAATCTGCTGGGCAAGCTCACGGGTTGGGGCCATGACAACAGCATAGGGGCCCTCAGCCTCATTCTCTTCGCTTATGGGAGGGAGTCTAGTAATGTAGGTCAACATGGGGAGCACAAAGGCAGCAGTCTTACCAGAACCAGTCTCGGCAACACCAATGACATCGCGCTGTTGAAGACCAAGAGGAATGGCAGCCATCTGAATAGGAGAAGGGGTCTTGTAATTGGCTCGCTCAACTGCCTTCAAGAGCTCGGTACTCAATTTGCTCTCTGCCCAACTCCTCATAGGGCGGGGAATCTTGGAACCCTTGTAGGAGATATTGTAATCCTCGCGGAAGATGCGCCAGTCGCGTTCCGTCATCTCCTCAAGCTTCTTCTCAGACCAGTGGCGATCGACCCTCATGTCAAAGGTGTCGTAGAGGTCAGCAGCCTCATCCTTGAGGCGCTGGGCGGCAACCTCCTCGGGGAGCTCTTCAATCCCGTCCTTCTTGCGAATCTCGTCGCGGAGGTCTTTCTCATTCTTGGCGGCGAGCTTCTTCTGCTCACGGCGGTCCATGCCGGCGCGAAAGCCGCGGCCGAAGAGGAGGCGGGCCTCGTGAGGGTTTTGGTAGAGGACGTTCATGTCACGGGAGGTGTCCTCAGTGTTCTCCCAGTCAAAGGAGAAACGGAATTTCTCGCTGGGCTTAATCACTCTCTTTTTAGGTTTTTTGGAGCCGAGGTACTGCTCCTTGATGGCTTCCAGCTCCTTCTCACGTTCTCGCTCAGCTAGTTTCTCGAGCCTGGCTCGTTCCCTGGCCTTGTGATCTTCCTCACGCTCCTTTTCACGGTTGCGGCGCTCCGAATCGCGGTCACGGTCGCGCTCCCGGTCCCGTTCGCGGTCGCGGTCTCTATCCCTATCACGGGCTCTGTCGCGGTCCCGGTCGTAGTCACGAGAAGAGCGGTGGTGATGGTTGTGATTGCGATCGGAATCGGGGGGTTTGGAGGCGGGGGAGGAGGAGGAATCGGTGGAGGGGGGACGGAGGAGGAGGAGGAGGGGGTTTTGCTGTTGTTGTTGGGAGAATTGGTCCTGACGGCGCTGGAGGGCTAACTGCTCACGCTCCGCCTTGGAGAGAAAAACGGGCTTCTTGCCTTGAAGCTTATCTCCGTCGTCCTCCCTTGAACGTTTCATGGTCAAACCCTAATACTTGTAATCGTCCTCTCTAGATTGGGATTGGGAATGGGAATGAATAGGGTCGCTTGGTTCAATCGCAGGAAGGGGAAAGGAAAGGAAAAAACCAAACACCCACCCGAGTTATTTGATTTAACACCCGGCCGCGGAACCCAGGCGGCCTAAGTTGCCAATGCTATGCTCCCGTGCGGCGTTGGCTCGGACGATGGCCACGTGGATTTTTTTGTCTTATTAAAAGTCTCATCTTCTGTTTCATTATGTTTTAAAATTGATACATAAGTTTAAAATTTAAAATTTTTGAATAATTTCTTAAAAAGTTGAAATGAAATTTTAGAAAAATAAAATAGAATAAAACAAAAGTTTTGAACTTTAAAAAAAAAATTCTCTAAAGTCAACCTTTACAATTTACTCAAATTAAAATTATTAAAAATCAGCTAAAACCATTCAATGCAAGTAGATTTCTAGAGAACCCAAAGCATTAAAATTAAAATCCTGATTTTCGAACACATATTTTGTCTATTTTGTCTATTTGTTATTAGTCGTTTTGCAAATTTTCATTGAATTTGGAGTTTGGAAACTATCTCAAACAGTTCATAAAAGATGGATGTTGTTTGAGTTCAGCTGCAGAAATTTTGGACATATATTTTGAATTTGACTGCCGATAAATTCATCTTTTGATATCAAAATAAATTGATTCTAAACTTTAAAATTAAATTAAACTTGTCTAGATTTTTAATATGTTTACATAATAATATTTGGAGTTTCATGAAATATTTGGTGAATATAAAGGCACAATAGTACCAATTTAGAATCAGATTTGGTTAAAGCATTGTAGATGCTTCAATATTTGATGGAATTTGAATTGTAATCTGTTCGTAGAAAGCTAATTCATAGAGCTTTAACTGAATTCTAAAATTATAATTTTATCACATCTGGAGAGTGAGATATGAAGATTTAAATATGACTGTTATTCTAAAAAATGATGGAAGCTTAAAACCTCCATAACATGCTTATTATATATCCAAATTTGATGATTCTTTGAGCCTAAATTGCATAATCTTTTAAGAAATTCTTGATGGACCTGATCACAGGGTTTGAATGTAGTTCAAATTTGGTATGAATGAAGAGTTGTAGAATTTGAAAATTGATTAAACTTAGATAAGTCATAAGTAATTCGTATGAACTCTGAATCAAATGATTCTTGAGGCTAAATTGACTATTTTTCAGAGATCTTTCTAATGAACCTAATATTAAAAGTCATTAATTTTTTTAGTATGATCATATTTCCTGTTTGTTATAGCTGTGTTTATTTGGATGTAATTAGGGATAGTTGCTACTTATGTGTATTGATTCTTAGTTTTCCCACTTGCTATTGTGCTTAGATGAGTTATTGGATGCGGTTGATCCCCTGTAATTGAATTGAGACTGAAGCCTGATAACATGGAATTGGTTTAAACGCGTGAGGTAAGGGTTCTTGTTAACCTAGCAACCTTGCTTTCTTTGTCGATCGAAGTTGTTGAACTCGAGCTGTAGTGTTATTGTCATCGTTCTATGGTTCGATTCGTTTGAGCTATATTGTTCATTATTGATACTCCGCCATATACAATTTGAGTTTATTGATTGAATTCCTCGTAAAATAGAGGAACCCAACATCGGTTGTTGCATTGATATTGAGGCTCATGGTTCGAGTGTCATCTGATGTGACGCTTGATAATTGAGTCATATTGACTGTTGAAATGGCATTTGGCCGACTCTAAAGTATTATGAAATTGTTATTGATATCGATTGTTATCGTTTATTCTTCTTTCACTTAAGGGTTGGGATACACATCGATTGTCCGGTTATCGTAGAATAGTACTTTATATCGAAATGGAATTCTAAACACTATCCTAGCCACGTTGGCAAGTTCCTTATTGGGCAATTGTGCTCACCCATTTTTATCTCGTTCCTTCCTCCCTCCTCCTTTTAGTTAATACGAGGTGACAATGGAGTGTGATCATGGTTTAAAAATTGCTTGTGAATATTAAAGATTGGAGTCATGCACTTTTGGAGCTTATGTCGTATTCAAACACTTTTGCTCATAGTAAATATGGATTAATGTAAG
>JAOWAN010000005.1:14128795-14142633 GCA_028566635.1 Lobelia cardinalis
GAAAAACATTTTCCACCCCCTAGAGGTTGAAAGTTAAACCCTCCTATTTTCCACCCCTCCAACCAAACGGACCATAAATTCAGACGCTGCGAAGAAAAAGGAATTTTATATATCTGCTGCAAAGCTAGTTTGCATTTTTTTTTCCTTCAAGAAAGTTTTGAGGGGTTTTTAATTTGGTGCAAGAAGGCCAGACAGAGATGGCTAATCTATGGCCTATTGGTGGGGTGGGATGGGCAACAAACATGGTTGGCAATTAACAAAAGTTAAATATATGTAGCAAGAATTATTTCAAGTTTGGCCAATTAACTTGAGAAGAATACATTCACATGACATGTACAGATTAGCTTCACTGGAGCAGTACTACCTGCACTACTAGCAACATACTGTGGACAAGCTGCATATCTCAGGAAACATCCCGATCGTGTGAAAGATACTTTTTATGCAAGCATTCCAGGCAAGTTATACTACTACGAATGAATATCATGTTCGCTTATTGCATTTGCATATGTAACGATCATCTACTTATTGCATACACATGTCTATGGATGCGCACAGATCCTCTTTACTGGCCACAGTTTGTGGTTGCAGTTGCTGCAGCCATTATTGCCAGCCAAGCTATGATATCCGGAGCCTTTGCAATCATCTCTCAGGCATTACGTCTGGGCTGTTTCCCTAGGGTTAGGGTTGTTCGTACCTCTATAAAGTATGACGGTCAGGTTTACATTCCTGAGCTCAACTACTTTATCATGTTCGCTTGCATTGCTGTCACCTTAATTTTCAGAACCACGGACAAGATCAGCCATGCGTATGGTAATTATATATTCTGTCTTTAATCAGCTACCTACCTACCTAAAGGCTTCATTGATTATATTGCATAGCTAATTCTTGTTTTTGTTGTTGTACATGTGCACTGATCATCCATCGATCATCAGGAATTGCGGTGGTTTCAGTAATGTGCATATCAACATGTTTGGTCACTCTTATAATGCTTGTGATATGGAAGACGAGTATATGGCTAATTGCACTCTTCTTTTTCGTGCTCATTTCTGTGGAGGGGGTGTACCTGTCATCTATACTCACCAAATTCATACAAGGAGGCTACCTCCCGATAACATTCTCAGTTGTTCTGATGACAATCATGGGGATATGGCACTACGTTAACAAAGAGCGATACATGTTCGAGCTCAATAATAAGGTACCTAGTAGTTACATTACAGACCTCCCCTCTAACTCAAACATAAATAGAATACCTGGAATCGGACTTCTTTACTCGCAACTCGTACAAGGTATCCCACCTATATTTCCTCACTTTATCAACAATATACCATCCATCCACTCAGTTCTGGTATTCGTATCGATAAAAAGTGTTCCTCTAAGCAGCGTCGCAATGGAGGAGCGCTTCTTATTCAGGCAGGTTGAGCCCAGAGAGTATCGAATTTTTCGCTGTGTGGTCAGGTACGGATATGCAGATAAAATTGAGGAACCCAAAGAGTTTGAACGTCAGCTAGTGGAGCGCTTGAAATATTTCATAAACCACGAGCACTATATCCTTGAAGGCGCAGGTGACCCCAACGGTGAACAACCAGCAGCCTTGCCTATGACTGAAGGTGAGACCGAGTCTGTTGTCGGCTCAGGGAATGATGCAATTAGTAGGAGATCCACTTCATCCACGGTTCACGTTGAAGAAGAACTATCAGCTGCTCCACAAAAGAACTCGTCACATTTTTCAGTTAGCTCCATCCGATCAGTAAATGCAGGACGCCTTACAAGTCAAATGGTGAGTGGGCCCATCCGGAGCGCGGAAGAAGAGATGGAGTTTGTGGATAAGGCATTGGAACATGGTGTGGTATATCTAATGGGAGAGGTGGAAGTAGTTGCGAAACAGAGTTCATCCCTGTTGAAGAAGGCTGTGGTGGACTACGCATACAGCTTCCTAAGGAAAAACTTCAGGCAAGAGGACCAAGTACTAAAAATTCCTCGGTCAAGGCTTCTGAGGGTTGGTATGACTTATGAAATATAACCAACTGATCAGTGACTGAGTGCTAATTAAGCGTGTAATTGTCTGATCAAAGCCTGTAGTTCGAGAGTGCTGCGCGCAAATGGTTGTTGATTAATAATAAACAGCAGTACGTACTTAAACATATGATATATATGACTGTTTTTGTAACACCAGAAAGAGAATCTCTCTCTCTCCTTCCCTCCCTCCCTCCCTCTTTCTATCTATCTACAAGTACTATATACATACATAATAATTTCTGATCACTGATGATTTGTTTGTGAATTATATATATATATCGGGGGTTTTTCTTCCTTGTCATGAGTACATACATGTTTGGAAGTTTGTTGTTTAAGAGAGAATTTTCATCAAGGTTGAAGATAATGATATATTAGAGGATATCTATCTATCCATCTATGATGAAATATGTAGAAGATGCAAGGTATATGTATATAGTTATTTTGTACGATACAACAAAAATACAACTAAGATACAATAAAAATATAACTTTGATAGCACGTTTGTACGATATTTGTGGTTTGTAGCCGAATAAGTCCCTATAGATTGAAACTTATGGCAGATAAGCTAGCTAGCCACTGACAACATGAACAAGTTAAACACAGACAGTTTAGTTGTTAACCAAAACATGAACAAATTAAAAGACAGGTGTAGTTGCTCTCTGTACACGTATCGGTTAACATAAGTCGTACGTGTTCTGCTTGCACAAGAGAACTGTAATGGAGGAATTTCTGGGTGGGGCAATCTTGACATATATATATTAGAGTAGTAATGATGCATGGTTAAGAACATTGCAACATGAATGCCAAAAAAATGCAAATAACACAGTACAGTACTCAGAGTCTCAGTGAGCATCCATCCAATCCAGTCTGGGATCAGGTAATTTCAAAACCCCTCCCTTAAAAAAAAAAAAAAAAAAAAAAAAAAAAATGGAGGTGAAGACGGTTGATCAGAACAAAAAAGGGCTGGCCAAGTTGTCTCTTCAGATGGATCTCTCTCATTTGGAATTCCACTCCTTCCTTGTCATGTAGGAATTAGTCGTCTCCTCCTGCAATTTCAAACACTTTTGTTTGTTGTCAACCAACCAAACCAAACAATCAAAGATTTTGGGATGTTTTATCATTATATATATATATATATATATATATATATATATATATATATATATATATAGTTCCAAAAACTGACTACTGCACCACAAAGAGAAAGACACTAGTACCTACTACTCTACTGTATAATTACATCAAATCCTTACGTTCATTTCTGGTTAACT
The DNA here is from genome assembly GCA_028566635.1 of Lobelia cardinalis. Taxonomy (NCBI): domain Eukaryota; kingdom Viridiplantae; phylum Streptophyta; class Magnoliopsida; order Asterales; family Campanulaceae; genus Lobelia; species Lobelia cardinalis. The sequence continues at coordinate 14,132,083 of JAOWAN010000005.1, forward strand.
TATATATAAAAAAAAACAACTGATTGATGATATCCAATCAGAGAGAGTGATACCCTGCTGCTGCATATAATTGATTATTATTCCATTTAATTATATGAATGGTCGTCTTTGATCGTCCTTACGGAATTTCTTCTTCTATTTGTCTCTTACCCGTGGCCGTGGCTACTAGCTTATATATTACTGGCCGGTTCCCTTCTTTCCAACCGACATGCAAAACTAAGTATTTCAAACATGTCAAGCTTTGTCCAAGAATTTGATCAAGACGGCCATCGTCAGCAGTTCCAAAGCACTTTAATACTCGCACAGTCTTCCAACACCGCAACTCCTCCTCCTAACAACAATGAAACTAATGCTGGAATTGGATCTAAGAAGAAAAGAAATCTTCCTGGGAATCCTGGTAGTTATGCATCATGCATGCAACACTCCATTTACTAGCTAGTACTGGTAGTATCTCTTTGGCTACCTGATTAAAGTATATATGTTGCATTCACCTACCTACATTCATTGGTTTTGATGTCGAATTACCTTCATATCTTTTCACTTGTATACATGGGAAGGAAGCATCCCTAGGATCACCTAATTTATGAGAGGAACTTGCAGGCTATATATGAATGCTAGCTGCAATTTGATTTTTTATCCCACCCTCCAACCCTCAACCTTTCCTAACATGCATGAGAGGTGAAACCTTTCAAAGGCTAAATTTATCTTCTTCTTGGCTGTTTTAAATTTAACTGCAGACCCAGATGCAGAGGTTGTGGCTTTATCTCCAAGAACTCTCATGGCCACAAATCGGTACATATGTGAGGTTTGCCATAAAGGATTCCAGAGAGATCAGAACCTTCAACTTCACAGGAGAGGCCACAACTTGCCATGGAAGCTGAAGCAAAGGCCAAGCAATATCCTTGTCAAGAAGAGGGTGTATGTCTGCCCAGAGCCAAACTGCGTGCACCACGAACCAAGCCGGGCTCTTGGTGACTTGACTGGCATAAAGAAGCACTTCTGCAGGAAGCATGGAGAAAAAAAATGGAAGTGTGACAAGTGCTCCAAGCGTTATGCTGTACAGTCTGACTGGAAGGCCCACGCCAAGATCTGTGGGACACGTGAATATCGATGTGATTGTGGAACCATTTTCTCAAGGTGAATATTGCGATGGCCTTTTCTCAAAATACATTCTGAAAAACACTCTGGGTAATCCTGCTGTAGAGATCCTATATCTAAAGTAACCAAAACTTTTAATATGCTTGCATCATGAAAATCTCTGCCTTTGATATGAGAGGAAGAAAAAGGAATTTTTAAGCCTGATTAGTGAAAACCAACATATAAACCTTGTCAGATTCATGTGAACAAGAATTAAAGAGCGATGAAAGGATTCACATAGCTGACAAATTAAATTGGAGGCGGATTTAACATGAAATGTTTGTTCTTTCATATTTTCACAATCACACCATTTCACAAAACGCAGAGTGGTGTTATTAAGATGGAAGATATGATACAACTCGAAAAAGATTGATGAAATGTTATTTAGAAACAACCATGATTATCAGATGGTGAGGTCCTATGTGTTGCAATCAATGGTTTGACAGACTCAATACTTCTGGAATGCAGGAAGGACAGCTTTGTCACACACAGAGCCTTCTGTGATGCATTGACGGAGGAAAATTACAAAATGAACCAGACGCATGGTGTTGGTGGAGGAGCTATTTTACATAACCAAGACATGTTTTCCTCCCCAATGCCGGTTTTAGATTCCTGCACCAACGCAGACACGTTGATAAGTTCGTCCATTAATTCTCATGAGAACTTAGCCGACAATCCTGTAATTAAGTCGATGCCTATGGACTCCCGTGGGAAAATGACCTCGCCTAACAATTTAGACCCCATATTGATCAATCAGATAACAAGAAGGCCAAGCTTTGGCTCATCAGCTGGATTTGGCTCTGGTTACGCAACTCTAACATCAGCAACCGCGCTGTTACAGAGAGCTGCTGAGATGGGTGCAAAAATCAGCGACAATACTATTGCCCCAATTCTCCTCAGAGGATTCACAGGCTACTCGACTTCCAGCAACAACGTTCAGGAGGTTTCTTCGATGACCGGTTCTAACATGGTGGGGCTTATTTCTTCTGCGGCTAGCAATGGAGTATATGCAGGAATTAGCAATCCAGAAGAAACATTAATGAACAAGAAGGATGATGCGGCAGCAGGAGATGGATATAGTCAGGGTCAGAGGAATGGTTTATATGATTCTTGTTTATATATGCATTCGGAAAGTGGGAACTCCTATGGACTCTTGGGGAGGGAATTAGTCATGGGAGGAGGTGAAAAGATGACGCTGGATTTCTTGGGGGTGGAGCCGGCAGGCCGTTCGGGTTTTGTTGGGAAGAAGAGAAGCTATGACCGCAGCAGCATAGTGGGAGTAGGCTATTCCAATGGGCAGGCCACCTCCGTGCATTCAGATTGGTAGATATTTCTAATGAACGGCACTTTTAGTTTTGGAATTTGTTTACTCGAGATCAGACTCGGATGATGATTCCCCTTTAGCTTAATTTCAGAAAGAGCGCTAAACCTTAAGACTCGGATGGTCTTCAGATTTGAGTAGTACTTATATTCTGTAAACCTCTCTCTCTCTCTCTCCTCGATAATTTGTGCACTATAAAGAGAAGTGCACAAATGTGTTGCTGGCTTTTCATAATTGGGTCCACATAATATATATTATTATTTTTTGGCTAAAACAAAAATAGCCAAGACGAAATTTGTGCACTTGTTTTAGTAATCTCAGTGAAATGGATTGAATCATGAAGAGGTTGTGCATTCATGAAAGAGCAGCTGTAAGTACTGCAGGTTGCTTGTTTTACATGGCGAAGAATGTTGGTATATAGTACCCAATTTTAAAGATGAAGCAAGTGCATGCTAACTAGCCCTCTTCATTTCCATATTAACATCTTTCTCTGAATCCTAGAAAAGAAAAAAATATTTAACCACAAAAACACACACACACACACACACACACACACTGCAATCTATCAGTGATTAAATTGGAAACTGCAGCAGAGGCTGCACAGCTAACCTGCAAGCTGTAGCTCCGAAAGATTGCATTTCTCTCTCCGGTCGATGGATGCACCTCAAGAATTGATGCTGGTTTAAGTAGAATTAATCTATCAGTTGGCCCAAACAAGTCACTATCTTTCACATAAGTTATCCGCTTACTGCTAAATAACGAGAAAACAACCATAATCACCTATTTATAATCGTATCAGTCATTTTTTTTTTCCTTCGGGTGGGCATAATCTAACTTCCTCTACTGGAAAACTATGCACTTTACATTAACATCAACCTCACTTAAATGTTTATGAAATGGTACACCCATGCCGGCCCCGCAGCCTCGACAAAACTGCTAACCCATACAGCGCTTCTTCTGAAGAATCCTTCCTCTCTTCCTTCTCCAAAACTCATAAACGAATGGGTCATCACATGATCAATTAGCAAAATGCTAATGCTATAAGCTAAAACCAAGTACACTTACTTGACCCCAAGTGAAAACCCACAACGTATCATGCAACACTGGCTCCAAAATAGTGAAAGCGCATTCACTATGCAACTCTTGAATCTTAATCCAATCAGCCCAATCCCTTCTTTCAGTATAAGTAAAAAAAACAAACAAGAAATCAGAGTCAAAAGACGGCACAATCCCGTACCTATAATTCAGCCAGCCGTCTGTATTTTGACGATCACCCAAACAGTGCAAGTCCTCTGTCTTGCTTTCAAGATAAAGTGCCCTTCAGGGACAAACTTCAGTGACCTCCATGACTATTCTCTTTTTCGCTTACCTCACGTTCCATATCAAACTCAGCCGCCAACTTAAGCATTTCAGATGTCATCTCCCAGTTGCCTTTGTGATCCCAATTACCGTGCCTTGGCTGGGTTCCACACCTCTCTAACCCCCCAAAACTTCCACCCCGCTGTCGTATATCGTCAAACTCATCTGCATTGACACCCTGCCGCTTTCCCATTTCTATATCAAAGCTCGTCTTAGCCATGTCTGGGCTGATGGCTCTGCCCAAATGTGATGAAGAGTTGTAAGCAGAAGATGAATCAGCCTTCACCATTTCCCGGAAGTTGTTCCTCGAACTGGGTATCCTAGATAAGAGGATTTCCCTAAAGTTACGAGCATATCCAAGATTGTAAGGATTCATCCTTCTATCATACCGATATCTGAAATTTTCATATGTAGTCTGCATAAAAGAAGGAGTTTCAGAAGCTAAAAGGAAAAACAGGAAGAACGGAACTGAAAAAAGAAGGCAGTGAATGTAACCTGGTTAGTCATGACCAAATAGAAATGAAATGCGGTGAGACCTCCAACAAACCATGATACTGTGAATGTATACATTATAAGGATTCCCGAAACAGGGGACTTCATGAGAGCAGCCCAGAGATTACAATGGTAGGCATCCATAATCTTCTTGACATTTACCCAGCAAAAGGCGAAAACATATAGGCATAGGAGGGTCGTAGAGCATACGAACATGAAAAAGTATCGGTAGTTCCTCTGAAATAAATCAGTTGAGGTTGTCAGAATTATAGATTATAAAGCTATACTCCCTCCGTTCTTGTAAAATTATCCCATTGCACCTTTTACGAATATTATGGAGAGAACTTAACATGCTTCTACCATCGGCAAATTACACTAAAATTTTAGCCATTTTTAGAAATGGGGCTTCTTTTTTGGGTGGACGAAGTGAAAAATTCGGAAGATCTTAGTTGGACGCTGCAATGGGGTAATCAAACCAGGCATCAAATGGGACAGAAGTGAGAAATTCGGAAGATCTTTGTAGTTAGGTATGATAAGTTTAGGAGGTCCATATCATTTAAGGCAGATACGTTTGGGCTTCAAGAAGAAATAAACTCAAGATCGTTTGCCAATGAACTTTTTAAGTTTCTGTTGGTCTCTCAGAGAAGGAAAAGTTCGAAACAGTGGCACAGATTAACTGTTAATCGAGAAGCTGGAGGAAATAACTCGTCGATTGACAAGTTATTTTGAATTGTATTCGCTTAAATATTGATGAACATCTTTCCGCTTTCAGCACTTCATGAAAGAATGAACCCAAAAGATGGTTTATGACTGTACCAGCAACAAGAAAATGTGTTATTATATGGGGGACAACACCACCAAGAGTGTAAGCCCTTAGTGCCATAAAGCCTATTTCTCAATCAACAACTGTAGCCAAAGCTAAATTTCAACCGTCATATGGCGGAAACAAGCAAGACCAAGAAAGGTTGATCGAGTGCGTTGTTGGCCGATCTCCAGGAGTGCAGAACATCGTTGCTCCTTCCTGGCAGTGGGAAAGCCAGGTTACTCAGACTTTCTCCCGCAACAATACCGACCTACAAGTTATCCCTTCCCAGAAATGAGTGTCCTTTTTTGGTATTTCGTGGAATAAGGATGTTGAATTAACAATTTTAATCACAAATAAAGAAATAACCCTAGTGGCCATGTTATAACATGGCAAGTGCAAACTTAGACATGACAATTGAGAAGTGATCAAGTAACTTCATTAACCCAAAGACTATTTTATTTTATGTATGATGGACTCTTTTATATTACTGGCTAGAGAGAATCAAGAGAGTGTAATATTTTTACTTGGCCTTTTCTTTCTTTTATGCAGAGGTGAAATACAATTATAATATGTTGCATTTTGGCTCAAATTCTAATAAAAATTGGTAAAAGAACCTTAAATGAGATAAAAGAGAAGAGCAAGAAATGGTTTAAACAAATATGACGTAAACCACTCAATGGAACAGCAAGGTAATGTGAGACTACCTGTGTTGAACTTGAACATAATCTATTTTTGGAAAAACGAAAGGCCGTTTCACTATCTGCAGATTTTCTGGGTAAAATTTATGTTGAGAAGTTGCGATTTCACGGTCAGGACCATGTGTATATGATAAGGAGGTTTTGCTGTTGTTTTTTTAGCTTTAGTGTCACCTCCTTGGCACCTTTCTAATCTAATACATCTTGTTAAAAATACAAAAGGGGGGAAGAGAGTAAGAAAGAGAAGTCAACCCTAGAAACAACCACACTAAAGAAAGGAGAAGCTCAATGCTACAATGACTACTATTGAAGAAGAATATTCGTACTAAACCATAAACAATTTTAGCATATAAATGCTTACTGAGTCATGAACTTATAGAGAAAAGAATTGTGCAAAAGCGGATGATTGGGCATACCTTGCCTATACATTGCCCCACCCAAGGACAATGATGATCAAAGCGCTCAACACAATTATTGCATATTGAGCAATGAGAGCATCTTGGTGGGCGATATAGCATGCAGGTCTGGCAATATTTGACCCTGATAATCATTCCATTCACAGTAACATTTTTTGTAGGGGGGAGATATGGTAAACCACTTTGACTCCCTGCCCAGTCCGTAGAGAGACTAGAGGTATCATCATCTGGTTCTGGAGGATGTGAATTTCGAGGAATTATACCAGGATCTCTCCCAGAAATAAGGAGCAGAAGCAACATAATCTGCAGTATTTGATCAGCCAAACAGTTGCATTAGCCAAGGATTCATAAATACAAGAAGCAAGGCAATTGGTGCAGAGTGCAGACAGATCCGCAGCAAATGAGCACTCAACTAAAACGATCAAATTTGAGTAATATTTGCTCACCTACATTAAGAATATTTGTGGAATAGACAGAGGCACAGAGAAGGCAAATACTGGACAAGAATTAATTCTCCTTCAGCTAAGCTAGTTAGTGATTTTGTTAAACTTATATTTGAAATATTCGTCATAGGTTAATGCAAGAGATGTCATGTATATTATTTCCATGATGACGTGATCATGCAGAACGAATGATAACAAAATAAATGTGGAACTGTGTGGAGACAATGGATCATTTTTCATACAGAACAATTGAAAATGACAAGAACGACTAAGACGGCCAACCTTCATGCTTGAGGTATACCTATGACGGTTAAAGCTACCATGCCATTACACAAAGTGTTAGTAACTACGTACAGACAACCTGTTTAACCGAAACGAAAGACATTCTAATGAATGTGGCCTTGCCCAATCGCTTCTAATTTTAAATTTTTAATCAGATTAGACAAGCAATGATCCCTTGATCCCAAAGGAGGTATTTCTGGATTGTAAGCTGCAAGTACAAAGCGTTTGACGTTCTCCACTGAAAACACAAATGTATACGAGTAAAAATATCTTATGTATATATACAATAGTAACAAGAGACATCTGGAGGCAACTATCTGTATCACCTAGCGGCAAATTCTTTCTCCCGTAAATTTTAGAAATTTGAGAAACTTGCATTTCTACATAATTGATAACATCAAGTTGATTTCATTTAGCCTTTTATGGATCAGTTGGTAACTTCTAGCACTTGCACTGGCTTTTACTATCATCGAGGCACAAAAATAAAAATTTCTTTGAGTAGCAGCTGCACGCACTGATGATAAAATATAAAGCGGCAAAAGAACTCACAAAAGCAGTGAAGCCAGCAGCTATTGCAACGATAAGAATGCCTAGATGGTGGGGGAATAGTTTGATGAGACTTTGAGAAACAAAAGAACAAAACAAGATAACTGGAGCCACGATTAGCGATACAGTGAGATACAGTGACCTGGCATCTGGGCCAAATATAAGTCTGCCTCCAAGGAAGAATTTCTGCAAGAAAAATAGAAGAGAGTCAGCCAGCCATTCTTTTTACTGAGGCCTAGAGTTTAAAACCTGGGAAAGAAACATTAACAGCTACACAATATTAGTTTGAATTATGACGGAAGGTTGTGGGTACTTAAGAAAAGTTGATGATTATTTTTGTTTCTTGTGTTTTCAATTTTAGATTAGGATCCCCTGTATAATGATTAATTGTTAATAGTACTTGTAGTTTGGTGATTAGAAAAAGAAAGAAAAAAAGATTGCGATTTTGTTTTATCTATCCGTTCTCCCCCCATCTATTTATCTTTCATTGTGATAAATTCTTACCTGCTTTTTTGGACTTTTAGAAATAACACCTTTTGCTTAATGTTGATGGATCTTCTGTGCATGGATTGTGTACTGGCGGTGGCATTATAAGGAATTCAAAGGGGGAGTTTTTGATTGCTTTCTCTTCTTTCTACGGTTGGTACTAACATGAAGGCAGAGATTTTGGCATTACATGAGGGGCTTCTACTCTGTAGGGATATTTCTCTCGATTCGGTATATGTGGAATCTGATTCCTTGGTTAATTACAGTCAAGATTATGCAGAATCAACATATTACTCCGTGGAGATACACTTATGATGTTAGGTTGTGCAAGGAACTTTTGGGAAATTTTCCTTTGTCCCATGTTTTCAGAGAAGGGAATAGGGTGGCAGATTGCTTGGCAGCTTGGGCTCACACTCAAAAAGATCAGAAGCAGATTCCTTATTTTGAAGACTTACCAAAGAAGGTCAAGATTAGCTTCATGCAAGATCAATATGGTATTTTCCAGTTTAGACAAAAAGCTCAAGCCTTAGCTTTTTGATCTTTTGGTTTATTTTTAGTTGTTTACTAACTACTAAGTGTGTTTACTTTAGAGGTAAGGCTATATCTAGTGAGTCAGTGGATAGTCCCCCTCCGTGTATGTTTATTTTGATTAATTAATAAAACGGTAACCATTTCTGCCAGGTACCGTCGTGGTTCTCTAACAAAAAAAAAAAAAAAAAAACACCTTTCGTAACATGATGCTATGACTGAATACTGAGCCGCAGCTGCATCGAACTTGTTTACTAGCACAATGATGAGCGGTGGTTAAGGTAGAAGAAGTTACGAGAAATAATTACAAGCTTAGTTGAGCAAAGAGATCGTCTTTAAATTAAATGGATAATAATAGAAAATAATGAGCAGAAAAGAAACAAACAAGGAAACAGGGTGCATATATAGGGAGAGGATATATGATTACATTGCTTCCTTTCCAGACTTGATAGACTCGAAGTGAATGGTGAGTGGAATCAATGATGCGCCTGTTGGAGTCGGAGAGTTGGTGAGAATGAGGAAGGGGTTTTTGGTTCATCTTTCCTCCCGGCCGGCCTAATGTTGGATTCAATACTCTTAATAATTAGCAATGCAATGCAATGCAATGCAATACGAGAATGATCAGCAGCTTCCCCTGAAAGAAAAATTTAACCAAACCAAATTAATGAAACAGGGTGCAGAACAGAACATGCATGTTGGAGAAGAGGAAAATATGTAAATTAATGACGAGAAATCATCTAATATATAGGTGCAAATAGAGGGATGGTTGTGAAAAAAAATTATGAGCACGACCAGACAGACGGCCGGGCGTCATTGATTCCAAAATGATGGTATGTAATTATAATTGTTAGTTTGTAGGGTATATAAAATTTAATAAAAGGAAAGCGAATCAATTAATTGATCAGAAGAAAGAAGAAGAAGAATGCATATATATATATATATATAATGGAATACGTACGGACCTTAATTTGCTGATTGAAACAAGAAACAAGTCTTCTTCCCTGCCCTGCCCTGCCCTATGCTGTATATACGTAATTGGGAGGGACCCCGAGGAGGAGGAGGAGGAGGAGGATGAGGATCAAAAACAACCCTTTACACACACAGGCCCAGGAACCCCAAAATAGCCCAAATATTGATTTAGCGGGATGAAAGGAAAATGATAGGTTGGCTGACTGACTGCCTGCCTACCTACCGGGGAGAGAGAGACAGAGAGAGAGAGCAGAAGAGAAGAGAACCCCAGCCCTAGACCCTCCCTGCTGATAATAATAATAGTAATAAGAAGAAGAAGAAGAAGAAGAATACTCAGAACCAACGCAACGAACAAACAACGTAAGATAAGCACGTCACCCAGGTTCCCTCCTGCACACAGATAGAAAGAGATATGCTGGTGGTGGCGGTATATTTGATCGATCGATCAGAGTTACTAGTAGCTAGAAAGATAGAAGAAGGTAGCGTAACGTAGCAGCTAATTAATTCCCGGCCCAGCCCATGCATGCGCTCGCTCCCACCTTCAGCCCCTCTGATCTCTCTCTCTCTCTCTCTCTCTCTCTACGTCTTTCTTTCTTTCTCTCTCTTGCAAATCTCCTTTGTCAATCCGTCTGTTTACCTCCCTCTCTATGGGTGGATGGATGGATGGGCAATTTGGCATCATCAACTCGCTCATTCATTCATATTACATGTACAGTCACGCACATTTTGGTCAATCTGGTTCAAAATTTCGCAAATCAATTAATCCATCACCCATCTTCGGCTATGTATGGTTAGTTTGGGTCATTATTTTCTGCTCATAAGATATTCTAAAATTTAGAGTTTAAAATTGAGATTTTTGCATTTTAGGCCCTAATGTTTTTATGGAAAGGCGAAAAGGACCCTCACGTTTGAGTAATTGCCGTTTGGGCCCTATGGTATTAATTTTATTGCGAAATAGGTCATTTTTGACAGAAATCGTCAAGAACCTAACGACGAGGACTAACATGCATGAAATCTTATTTTTTCATGGATGTTTTCATCTTTTTCTAACTAGATAAACTAAAGGGGCTAA
>JAOWAN010000005.1:14177443-14209949 GCA_028566635.1 Lobelia cardinalis
AATGTTATATTTTATGTGTAATTTTTTTATTTGATTCAATTAATTAAAAAATATATGTAAAATAAAAATAATTTTATTACTTTTAAATATTGCCGTTTTCGAAAATACGGACTATTTTGATACGTTGTGCCCTCGGGCACGGACACGGGCACTGGCATATTTTTATTAAATTAAAAAAATTATTTTAATAAAAAATTTCGAACATCTTGTCGTGCCCCTCGCACGGGCATTCGCTATATAATTACATTATGCCTAATTAACACTAAAAAGTGGTAATTAAACCATCCCTATCTTAATCATTTCATTGGAGATTTCCTGTGTATAAATAATTTCAATTTGGATACCCATTTGCACATGACGCTGTTTGGTTTGACAAAGACTTGTTTTTTCTTTTTTTTTTTATAAGCTTTTATTTTAAACAAACAAATATCATATCATAAACAAAGACTTGTAATTATTAATTAGTACTAACGTCTAGACCATACCCTCTCAAGTCTGATTTGGACTCTTTAAATGTCAATATTCATGGAACTAATAGCTATATATATATATATATATATATATATATATATATGGGTTTATTCTGTTACAAACTATTTTTTTTTGTACAAACCGTACGAATCAGTTGTATCTTAATGCATTTTTGTTGTATGTTAGTTATATGTCTGTAATTTGTAAAATAATTATCCAAAACAAGAATATTTTTAAGAAAATCAACTCAAATACAACAAAAATATACTAAGATACAACATATTTGTAAATATACAACAAACTAACTAAGATGCGAAGATACAACAAAAATGTAATAAAATACAACGAGGTCTTACTAAGATACAACAAAAAAAATTAAGATACAACAAAATTAACGAAGATACAACAAAAAAAATATTAAAATACAACGATTCGCACGTTTATACAATATTTATAGTTTGTATTTGATCATTTTCATATATATATATATATATATATTTGTTAATTATTACTTTAAAGTGAATCGAACTCGTGATCTATTAATAACATAGAAAACGTCTTAATACTACATCATACCTTGTTATCAACTAATTCAAATTTGACTTTAGTTCTTCTTTTTGGCTTCACCACCTGATCTTGATCATTTTATTGGTACCGACTAATTCAAATTTGAGTCGGATAAAATCAGATAAAACTCTCTCTCTACCAATTTAAATAAAACAGGACTACTATTACCTACAATTAAAGAAAGGAGGGCAAAAAAAAAAAAAAAAAAAAAAAAAAACACCACCCTCCCCAAAAGAAAAAGTAAACCTTTGGTTCAACTCAATGAACCACCCTGAATAATTAAACCCATTTTTCATCCCCGAAACTTAGAGCTATCCCGGCAAGGGATAAAATAGAAAGACTGCAAGAAATATACCAGACCTACACACACAGGCAATACTGAACCATAAGAAAAATCCAAACTCCAAGCCAAACCCCTTTCCAAGCTAACTGATAAAGAAAAGACCAATAACCCGGAAGGCAGCTAGAAGCACAAAACCGAGAACAACCAAACGGAGTAAAAACAACATTAGGGCTTGTTAAAGATTAAAACTTTGTTCAAAATTGAGATGGCCAAGAACCCAAATCTTGCAGAACAAAGCAAAAAGAGACCCTAATTTGGCGATTAAGCAAAAAAAAAAAAAACCACAAGGAAACCCAAACTTGATAGAAGAAATCCAAGAAAAAGAAAAGCTTACATTTTATCAGCTTCCCAGTTGGTCTGAGACATGTTTATCCAATTTCGCTGGAGACAACAATAATGTCAGATCCCCAAACGAGTCTCAATTCATGGCCATCCAGATAAGGCAAAATGAACAGTCTTTCACTTGGAGATCCCCCAAAACCACCTCATGTACTTCCTAAAGAAGCAAAAGGGTCACCCAAAAAAATCTAGTAATAGTCAGAGAGAGCTAGAGAGAACAATTATTTATAAGTGTGTGTATGTGTGTGGATTTTGTTGAACAAGGAAATGAAGAAAAGATGGATGGAGATAGATACAGACCCAAAAAAGCAGACAAATAAAAATAAATAAATCTAAATAAATTTACCAGTAACCTTGTTTAATGGGGAAATTTCCTTTTCTCCTTTTTCTTTTTCTGTGGTTTTCTTTTTCATATACCGGAATTGGGTTTTGGGTGGGATTTAATACAGCTCTTTGTTGGATTGGGCTGTGCTGTTGCACATAATTATGGCTCTTTGGGAATTGCTTTGCCTAAGAAGCCCTTCTTTTTTGTCAAATTTCCGAGAATAAGGACCTAAAGAACCAGAGTCCTAGCTTCCGAAATAACTATAAAACACCCTTACCTAGGTTAATTATTTACAACTGTTACATTTTTTGACAGATGTGATTGCTTGTGTTTCCTGTGGGGTAAAAATGTCACGGTACTTTTACGGGTACATTTGGACGTGGAGTTTTTTAATATCTTTTATTTTTGTTTGTGTTTTGTGTTGGTTTTGATTTTGTAAGAGTTTTACAATTTTGCCCTTTAAATTTGAAAAAATTACAGGATAGTGATGGAGAGAGAAAGAGAGAGAGTGATAGTTGTGATTTAATGTGATATTTAATAGGATATAAATTAATATAGGGATATGTAAAAATAATAGATAAAAAAAGAAAATTTGTATTTAAAAATTTTCTATTTTCTATTTATTTTTTAATTAATATTTAAAAAATTGGACGAGTGAACACACCCACACTTGTGAGTATGTTTCCACTTCAAGCAAAGCAAATTTTTTTGACGTGTAGGACCCACAAAATATATGTGGTTCTTGATCTGCTACAAAAGGAAGCAAGGCCACGTGTACAAATGCCTACACACACAGACACCCCCTATATATGCTTCTTCTCTTCTCACAGTACACCCAAATTATGGACTCTGTGTAAGTGACAGAGAGTATCAAACACATCAGCCAATCAAATCCTTTCAAGTACATACCAGAAATCCCATTCTTGTAAATATCACCAACTTCAAGGTCTTTTTCCATTGAAAGGTAGCAAACCCTATAAAAAAACCCTATATGACAAACTTCATCCTACCTTATTTATCGAATCCAAATTTTCTGTCTCAATATTATTTTATTTTCTATTTATTTTTTAAAAATATTTTTAATTATTTAAAAAATATTTTTAGTTTTTAAAATACGTAGCATTTTTAAAAATGATGTAACCAAAAATAAAAAAAATATTAGAACAGAAATTTTTTTATTGGCCTCACCTGGGACCCACAGTGTCTGTTTGCATAGTTGTATTTAGCCAATTAAACATTGTTTCAACAACACAAATTGAATATTGAATCCAATTAATGATAATCAAATTTAAGACAACCTATTTTAGGAAGCTTAAGTGTACGGTCCAAAATTCCTTTAGGCTTAACTAGTGAATTTCGGATCCTGTAATTTTATTTTTTCTCACATCGGATCCTGCAATATATATTTTTTATTTTTCACTTTAATTATTATATTATATTATATTATTTCATTTCATATCATATCTCGATCAGGTGTTTGCATAAATTAAATTATTTTATAAAATTACGAAAATTTGTTGAAAGTTATTTACAAGATGAATTATGTTATATATTGTATTATTTAATTTAATGTAAATTATAGTTTATTATATTGATAATCTGTTTTTTGATCGATTATTGAATTAAGTGATTGTTCATCTTAAAATACATTACAACTAAACAATCACTTAATCAAAAAATATTATTGATAGTAATTTTATTAATCTAATTACCAATTTCCCTTTTTAATATTAATCATTAATAATAGAACAAAAAATTAAACCGAAGAATCGAACGAATGCAACTACGATGTTTTTCATAAATAAGAAGTAATTAAATAAAAGACACCAAATTATTTATTAATCACCAAAATTTTTTATTGATGCACTCAAATTTTTTATATTTTTATATTTTTCTGATGTTCCACAATAAGTGTTTTCTTCAAAATATTTTCTTTTTGAAAAATCTAAATTTGAATTATAGCTATAAATACCTTTTGGGCTGCCAAGATCAAATTCGTTTCAACCACACGTCCATTAAGTCATATATATATATATATATATATATATATATATATATATATTTGTTAAAGTTATATAAAAAACAAATTAATCACTTATTTAAAAATAATTATAATAAATATTCCATTTAGACCCAAAAAATAATACACTGCCTTAAGTTAAAAGCCAAACTTATGGAGATGGGAAATTGTAGGTGTAACATTATTGCAATAGAGTTGTACAATATAAGTGATGCTTGTGGTAGAGAGTCTGAATTTTCCGTCTTAAATGATGTATCATCTTTGTTACATAAATTTTAAAATTGATACATATTTTAAGTTAATTAAAAATTTAAAATTTTAAATTTAGAATTATTTTTTAAATAATTAAAATAAAATTAAAAAAAATAAGACGATAAATAGAATACTATTTGAAATAAAAGATCTGAGTATTACTTTTAAAAAAAAGAGTGTATTGTGATGAATGAAAAAGGAGAAGTAAAGGAGGAGTGCATTTAAATAAGGTAATCCAAATCTATATTTATATAGTTTGGACAGTTTTATATATCAGTAATTAATTTTTCATTAATATCTGTACCCAAAAGCAAGGAAGGTGGAGAGAATCTAGAAAGGCTTTATCATTTCTTTCATTTTCATTTCCTCAAAAACCCAGAAGAAATTATTTATACTTTATTAATCAGAAAAAAAAAATTATATACTCTCTCTAGAGAGAGAGGAAAAAAAGCAGGGGAGAATAAAAAGAGACCGGATGTTGACAAATTTCATGTCACTGTTCTTAGAAGGTCGTTTGTTTGTGTGAAGATTTCTTATCTGGGATCTCTCTCTTTCTCGCTCTTCAAAAAAAAAAAGAAAAAGAAAATGGAAAACCCCTCTTTCTGTTTCTCTCTCTAGAAAATAAACTTTTCTTTCTTTCAGAGAGAGAGAGAGAGAGAGGGACTGGACCCAGCAGATCGAAATCTTCAATCTTTTCTTTTAACCTGACCAGATGATCTAAGCTTCTTCAATGGTGGTGTTGCCAGACTACCCACTTTGTTATTTCTTTGTTTTCACTGTTTAAAATTATTTATTATTCTCTCCCCTTTTTATTTTTTATACCCTTTTTGCTACTTTTAGTATGATTTTGAGGTTACTTTAAAGATTTTATGTTGAGAGTGATTCAATTCAATCCATGAAGAATTCCTGAAGAAGAGGTGATTGCAGGATGTGGGTCTGAGGTAAATTTGTTTTTTTTTTTTTTTTTTTAACACTCTCTTAGCTGTTAGATTCTTGCGGGAAGGGGGGTTTGGGGATATTTGTAAATATCACTAATTATTCGTTAAATGGGTTCTTTAAATTAAATTGAGTTTTGATTTGCTTGTTTTTCTTAGATTGTTATTGTTGTTGGGTTGGAACAATTGGGATTATTGCATTTGCTTTACTATTTCTGTTAAGGATATTAAATTGTGAATGAGTGATTATTTCAATGTGTGATCTGTTCTGGTTTTCTGTTGGTGATTAGGTTATCCCTTTGTTATCACTTGCAAAGGAAATAAATAAATTGCAGCTTTCCTCACTGATGAGACTGTTCATCAGTAAATTGAGATTGATCATTCATAAGTTCGAGATTGGAATGATATCTATAGTTTTCAGTAGTCCAGTTCTCCAAAATGGTCACTTTTTCGAACTCAAGAGTTACTGATTTTGAGTGCACTAATTAGGCCGTTAGAGTTCACGATTTCCTTACAACTGCAAGGTGGGGCCTTTGTTGCTTCATTGATTATCAAAACTCAATTTAGCTTATCTCATGGTTACAACTCTCGCTTCCCCTATTTTTAACTTAGTTTCCATATTTTTCTCGTAATGGAATTGACTGCCAATTCATTCTGAGTTTGATTAAATTTTCTGCACGCCAGTTGCATGTTGGTCATGTTAGATGATTAGCCTGGGGATATATTGAAGTTCTCATAGGTCATTGTAGAATATAAACTCTTGTTAGCAGAGAGTTAAATTGTTGTCTTGAAGTCATGCCGTGGATTGTTTTAACCATCAGGCTGTCTAACTTCCGTTACAATGTTAGTAAACGAGATTACTGGCCTTTAGTGTGCCTTGCATCTTGAATGTAGTGGTGTCTTAAATATGATTACCTATATATCTCAACCAATTTTGGCATTTTGTTAAGGGGCTTAATAAGGAACGGCTACTTTAATATAATGCTCTTCTTTAAGTTGTCTACATTAAGAACTTAGACAATTCACCTTGTGGTTGGTGAAGTAAACTTATGACTCAGGTTCCTAATTGCTGCTTGTTTCAAAGCTGGTCAATTCTGAGACCCGAAATTTGAATAAGCTTGGACATGGATTCTTGATTCAGCTGAAGATCATTTACTCTCCTTAGAGAGGAGGTGTGGGATTTGATTAGGCCCTCCTTGTTGATGGTGGGCATCTTGTTACCTCTTTGTTTTTCCTTCTCTCTTTTCGTTCTTTGATCTTCAACGCAGTAAGGGATCGTTGTTTTTTAAATGCGCTCGTGTATTTTCAGAATCCTGCAGTATAAAGTGATCAACCCTCTATTAACTTCCTTATCATTGACTTTGTGTTACATTATTGCCCATTCTAATGAGAAATGGTGTATGCAAGTTAAATGGCGTAATCCAGAAGCTGCATGTTCTGATGTGTTTAATATCTGCTGAAACTAAAAAACAATTCATTCAGTGATCCTCCCCCTTACCTTTCCTCCCCTTCTATATGCTTCATCAATTATCCTTCGATATACCAAATAACATTCTTCTATTTTTCTTTCTTCCCTTGGGAGGGGGGAGGTACTTGTTATTTTTTTTCCTGAAGTAAAGTTGTTTTGGCTGCAATGTCTGTTGTCTTAAACTTGATTTCATTTGTCCTACTTTTCTCATGTAAATAATACCATGTTTCATAGACAATAATTGAGAGATATACGACTTAAATGTAGTGTAAAGAAATATCCATGTGCAGCTTACACTCGTATAAATTGTATGCAATTCTTTACATGTTCCATGTTTGAATTGCAGGAATGGGAACAGAGGTGTACCATAAAAGCTACTTGCCAGGATATTACTCCATGAGGGAGAACACCGAGGATTCTAATAGTAGTAGCTGGCCTCTATTTTATGCGGACCAGACTTTCACTAATGGGCACTATTACAATGGTTTCATTCCAAGGACTGTCACAGACGCATATCCAGGGTATGACAAGGATGCATTAAAGCAGAAAATGCTTGAACATGAAGCTATATTCAAAAACCAGGTATAGCATTACTACTGATGGCTATATTTTCTTTCCCCGAGAACTAGTTATATATGTTGGGGGATTAAGTGCTTGATTTTTTATTGTCACCTAGGTTTACGAACTTCACCGTCTTTATAGAAGACAAAGAGACATGATGGAAGAAGCTAAAAGAAAGGATTTTCATAATAATCGGATATCAATCGATACATCCTCGTCGTCAAGCCATTTGCCATCTCATATTCCATCTGAAGATGCTCGGAAATGGCATTTCCCAAGTTTCCCGTCAGTGAACCCTAATTGCGGTAGGCCATCTTTGTTTGGTGCAGAATTATCTGATTCTCCTTTAAGTTGTACAAAAGGGAGCAGTTCAAAGGATTGCGAGGTGTTGGAGTGTCGACCCACAAAAGTTAGGAAGAAGTTATTTGATCTTCAACTCCCGGCTGACGAGTACATTGATACTGAAGAAGAACAGTTTCAAGACAAAAAGATATCTGATGTTTCGAGTTATCCTTGCAATGAGAATCACGGAGTTACCCCTAAGAACAATGCGAAGTTGTTTTCTGATAGCGGTGGTCGGAAGAAGGATTGCTTTCGAGATGCTTCATCCGATCAATGCTTGAGGGGTGCAGGTGGGTTGGCGGATCTTAATGAACCCATTCCTGTCGAAGAAGCAGATGTGGAACCGGCATCTGTTGATTTTGTTTGTCGCTCTGCTGGTGGTGGAGAGTTTAGAGGCAGCTCTGATCTCTCGGCCAAACGAACATCACATTGTCTAGGGTTGCCCCAAGAACATTTTCTCAAGTCTCAGAATGAAGTTAATAAGGGAGGAATGAGCAGTCTAACTATTGACAATAAAAGCAATGGAAGAGACTGGTTATCTTATATGCGTGAAGCAGGTATTCTTTCTGTGGTGTGTGTGTGTGTGTGTGTGTGTGTATAAACCTGACCATATTGGATGCCTATGATTTGATTTGGGGGCTTGCTCTTTTTACAGGTAATGGTAAAAGTGATGTACATTTTACATCTCCGTTTCTCCAACCTGAGAAGTTGCATATACCTTCCAACTCAATGCAACATATGCGTAGCAAAGATCAGAAAACCCCTGGAATTTTTCCGCTTGATCACATCAGATTTGATCCATGGAAGGAGAGAGCAGGCTGTAGCTCAGAAGTTTCCGAGAAGATTCTGGATCATTCCAATTATAACCATCCGGTACCTGTTGTACCTTCCCATATCTCTAGCTCGTATCCATTTGTCAATTCAGCTGACACGACCAATATGAGCAATAAATGGTCTCACTCCGTCTCATCATGGGGAAAGCCAAATGGTGGTTTGACACATAAATTGGCTTCAGTTCAAACACACCCATCGTATCTCTCATCCGGAACCTTGTGTAGGAATTCTGTCTCGTCTCCTCAGGGCCATGAGAATTTTGGAGACAAGTGGTTTGCTAATGGGAATTCTAGGTTGAACATAGGCTCAGGTGGGGACTTACCGACCCGCAATGGATTTTACCCTGGATCATCCTCGGGGTCAAAGGAACTATCTGCTCATGTACCTGACCTTGTGGCACCTGAACACCTACTTAATCATGGCTCACAAAAACTCGTCAAGGGTTCGGATATAATGGAATTGAGGTCTATGAAAGACATGAACTTGAATTTGAATATTGTTCAAAATTTGTGTAACGAAGCAGCACCTCAACAAGGGCTCGGGATTATTGAAGATAAGAAGAGGTGTGAAGACCACAATCCTGAAGCAATACTGCCCTGGCTTAGAGCTAAGCCGGTCTCTAAGAATGATGCCTTTTCGAGTCAATTGTTCGTAAATGGAATGCAGAATCTTTCATCAGTTTCAAGTGACCATGTGATTGGGACGAAGGAGAGAGAAGACTGTTCGAGTAACAGAAAAATTCTCGGGTTTCCCATTTTTGGGAACCCTAGTACTTCAAAAAACGAGTCTTCATCTCTCATATCCACCTCTGCATCCCTCCGTTGTCCTCCTGAAGGTGAAAACATGCAAAAGGAGATGAGACACCATGCAATTGATATCAATGTGGATCCAGGAGATGTGCCTTTTGATTCCATGTTTTATGAGACTGGAAAACAAATTGATGCGGAAGCTTTGGTCGTGGAGAAGGAAATGGATGTCAAAGCAGGCAGTTTAAAAAATCAGTTTGATTTGAATTCGTGTTTGACAGAGGACGGAGATTTAGTAACACAGTCTGTCAAAAGCACCAGTGCCAATGTAAGGATCAGGGTTGAGATAGATTTGGAAGCTCCTTTTATTCCGGAGCTCGAGGAAGCTGCTTTGCATGAGGAAGACCGTAATAAGCAGCTGGAGGCTCCCTTGCAATCCCTGCAAAATGAAATTGAGCAGCAAGAGGACAAAGAACTTCTCAAGGTTGCGGCGGAGGCAATAGTTGCCATATCGGGTTCCGACCTACAACATCTTGTGGAGTCCACATCTGATGAGATTGTTCCTTTGGAGCACCATCATCTGGAGTCCACACTGGAGGAGGTCGTTTGTTTGGATGACCCACTTCTATGGTTTGTTGAAGTTGTTTCCTCTTGCGTAGAAAATTTTGACCGGAAGTCAGAAAATTCTTCCTGTGACGAGATAGATGAGTTTGAGGCCATGACTTTGGATCTGAAGGAGATGACAGAAGAAGAATACATGCCGCAGCCTTTCGTTCCAGAAATTCCAGAAGTTGAAGAGGCAGGAGCCAGTTCCTTACCTAACAGACCCCGAAGGGGCCAGGCAAGGAGAGGGAGGCCGCGGAGAGACTTCCAAAGGGATATCCTTCCAGGCCTCACGTCTCTGGCCAGGCATGAGGTAACTGAGGATCTTCAGATATTTGGAGGGTTAATGAGAGCTACAGGGCATGCTTGGAATTCGGGAGTTACAAGAAGAAACGGGGGCAGAGGTGGGGGCAGAGGAAGGCGGAGGACAGTCGTGGAACCGCCCCCTCCATTGGTGGAGCAGCTTAATAACATTGAGGTGGGATTGGCAGAAAGAAGCCTAACAGCTGGCTGGGGAAAGACACCTAGACGCCCTCGCAGGCAAAGATGTGCTGCAGGTAATGCTGTTGCTGTGCAATTAACATAATTGTGAAGAGCCTGAGAGGCCATCATTTTATGAACTTAAATCTTATAGAGGGGAACTAAAGTAAAACCAATTAGGGTTTTGAGAGTGTGATTGTTGTTTAGCTTTTCATTACTGGGATTGCATCTTGTACATGTCTTCTTATCCCA
The DNA here is from genome assembly GCA_028566635.1 of Lobelia cardinalis. Taxonomy (NCBI): domain Eukaryota; kingdom Viridiplantae; phylum Streptophyta; class Magnoliopsida; order Asterales; family Campanulaceae; genus Lobelia; species Lobelia cardinalis. The sequence goes on from JAOWAN010000005.1 coordinate 14,187,982, forward strand.
TAATTTGGGGTCACAGCGCACCCCTAGTGTTTATTTCTCTTTGGGTTTTCTAACTTTGTATTATTCAGAAATAATGTCTTATGATTTCTTCTGGATATATACATGTCAGCTTCATAAATTTCCATGTTTGCTGTATTTTGGCAGACTTTGCTTGATCTTTTCTCTTGGATTCTACATGTTAGAGAACATATGAACTTCTTAAATGAAAACATTGACAAATGCTAGGGTTAGGGGTAGTATCAGAATCTCATTTCCCAAATTCCAGTGAAAAGAAGTTCAAAGATTTCATTTTTGTTGCAAGGAGTAATGCAAGTTCTCTAGCAGATGAAAATAGTTGGTCCCTAACAAACTCCTTCATCCTAAAATTGGATTGCAGGAGGATCTTGGATTTCACATATTGGAGCAATTAATTGTTGTCCTGCTAACATTTTCTTTGTTTGGTGAACTCCCAGAATAGTCATGTCAAGGCACATGTGCATGCCAAAAGATTAGAACATCAATGTTGAATGTTATAAAAGTTGAAACATTTGGGGGGGAGGGGGGGGTACCAATTTGCAGAAAGTGGTAGCTTTAAGGGTCCCATTGCAATTACCCCATAATCTCTTATAACCCCTTTGGTTTCTATCTTTTTTTCATCCCCATTTCTTTAGTGAATGAGTGAAGAAATAAATGATGCTGGAAAATGATGCTAGTGTGCTATTTTTAACTATTTCGAATACACTTCATGCAAGGAAAAGTTGCCATGGAAAAATGTATCATGTACCGATATTATAACTTTTGACTCTCAATTGATGTATCAGGTTTAATTTATTTATATGGCGTTAAATTATTTGACGCGATAATTTGTTTATATCGCGTCAAATTATTTGATGACGGTATTGAATACAATCACCACAATGTAAAAAACATGACATCTACATTCTTAAAGGTCGGTAGATCAAGCATTGAAAAAGTTGTACCTAAATTGAGGTCCCCAAAGTAATTATCAGATTGGTTTCAGGGGGTTTTCCCCCCTGAGATGTGCACCAAATACCAATGACAGAATAGATTTTCATGCTCCTTTGATTCTTCTTAGGCATGCTCCTAGGCAATTATTGACACAACAACACATACAGTTTCATCTTTCCTTTGTCTGCTGTGTCCTTGTACTATGTAGGAGTGGAGTGGAGTATCTGGCAATAGTAAAATTCTTCTCTCCAATCATGTCATGCATCTAAAAGTTATATGAATCATGTTTGTATTGTATAGTTTCTTTAATGGCATATAGCATAATTGAGACCAACGGGAGTTGGTCCAACTGGTAAGCGGCTTGAATTTGCTTAAGGGAGATCTCGAGTTTGAGTCTCACCATATGCAGAAAATTCCCGCTAGGAGATTCACCCCCCAATGCTAGGTGCGCGACCCGGATCAGACTGTGATAGTAAGGACATAGTTTTTAATACCGGTGAGCAAAAAAAAAAAAAAAAAGCATAATTGAGTGCAATTGACCAACTGTTTCTTTAGAGTAGTTGATTAATATCAGATGGGTTGGTTGGATTATTCTCCACTGTTAAAATGCACAGGGGTAGCTAATGAGGTACTTTAATAATTCTATTAAAAAAAGGGAAATTATTAGTTTTACTTATGTCTTCTACCCTTCTCAAGACACCAAAAGTAAGAAGGAAAAAAAAATTCGTGTTTATAATTATATTTCTATAAGAGAATAAAATAGATTTTTATTCATAAAACACAAAACAATTGCTTAGACTTGAGGGAATATATATTTATTATTTTGTACCCTTTTCTCCTCCTTTTCCTAATTTAGGGAGAGAGTAATTTTTCTATTTTTATTTTTTTTGGTTAATTTTGTATTTTTCATTTTCGCTCACTTTTCAATCATCTAACTTTTTCAAGAACGTTAAAGCACTTGTTCCACTTTTATAGCAATTTTGTTCTTCGTTGTAATTGATTTGTTATATAACCAAATCAATTAATAAAATTACTCTTATTGAAGAATACATTTATTATAAAAATAAAATAGCATATTATTATAAGGTTGGGCAAAATAATTAATAAGAAATGACAAAAGGGCCATTCAGACAGGTGTGTAACAATATGCCGTAAACGGGCTAGGCTAACTTGTGAGTTCGATTGGCTGAAGTTCAATTTGACTCGATTCGATTTGAATCACACTATTTTCATGGGTCGAGTTGAATACCGTTTTTAGGCTAGTCATATTTCACAAGTCAAGGTTCGGGAGCCAGCTTGTTAAGAGTTCGATTCGATTTGTCATTAATATGTCTAAATTTCAATCTAGCATATTTAGATTCTGCGACAAGAAACATAATAAATTAAAAAAAAAAAAACTAGAGGTATTGGCTTAGTACAATACATAATAACTCAAAATACTCAATTAACATTGAATCAACAAACATAAAATAAAACCTAAAAAACACTATAATGTTAGAATAGATAACACATAAATAATAACAAATCACTTTAAAAAATCAATTTTTCTATTGACCCAAACTTATCAAGGCTCGTAAAAGATCTGCCAAAACTTATGAAAGCTAGCGAGTGCCTCAAGATTCATTTATAAGTCGAATCAAACTCACATACTTAAATTTCGGCTCGAATCCATAAAATTTGACTCGTAAAAAAACTTAGTTGAACCCAACTTGAAGTCTTGAACCCCGAAATCACATACTAATATTGTGTGATTTCTCGTAAACGTTTTTAACTCATTAGCAGCGTAATGCAAAAATAAAAATATATTTATTTAATTTATATAATACTATCACTAATGCTTTATAAATTAAAAATAAAATGAGATCTAAAGATAAGTATATGCCAAAATAAATGTCCTTTTATTTCTTTCATAAAAATCAAACGAAATCATTTTTAATTATTTATTTAATACGTATTTATCGAAATTTAAAGTCTAAAATTATATTAAAAAATTGAATGAACGTAAAGAAAACTATCGAAAACAATTCTTACAATTTTGGAATGTCAAATCAATTTTCTTTAAAATATGGTCAAAGTTTAATTTTGTTAGATCATAAAAAATTTAAGGCTTGAATTACAATTTCGATATATAATAATGTAATATAATATTTACCTTTTTCCTTTCATCATCGGGGTCCCATTTTATTTTAATAATTATATAGCAAATTATAAGGAGTGTCTAAGGTTGTGTTCTCCTGAGTGATTTTCACTCAGGATTTTTGATTTTTGACTTTTCTCTCTCATTGATCCCACAGTTTTTCTATCTATCCCTCTCTTACTTTTTACTTTAATCATTACAAAAACCCAAAAACCAAATTAATAAATCACTCATCCAAACGCAACCTAAGCACTTTTTGCTACAAGTGTTCACCGAGCAACTATATTACAATTTCCAGATTGACAAGTGAGTTGAATGGAGAATGAGAGAAAATCGTTTTTTTTTTCATCCGACAAATTTAGGATTCAGACATGCTTAACAACTATTTTGTGGAATATTAATCAATATATCCCACAATTTTAGCAATTTTTACGTAAACTAGCAAATTAATCATGTACCATTCCCTTCTAGGAAAAAGGATCCGAAGCATTCAAAAATTAAACTTCGTTTATGAGTTCTATTCATCAAATAGAATTGATGAAATACATAATATAAATCAACTGCGAGTTTAAATATTATGTGCATTTATATGTACATTATGTACATTTTTAGATATTACTATGTGCATTTTTAGTTTAAACATATATATTTTCAATTTTTCCGATTCAACTGCGAGTTTAAATATTATGTGTATTTTTATGAACATTTTCAGATATCATTATGTACACTTTTAGTTTAAACATATATATTTTTAATTTTCCTGAGCTTAAACATTATGTAAATTTTTGTGTACAGTATGTACATTTTTTTTAAATATCATTCTGTGCCCTTGTAGTTTAAATATGTACATTTTTGGACATCATCATTTGCATAGTCATCAATATTAGAGGCAATTCTGTGATAAACAGTTTCAAAGGTTTCAAGAGGATTGTGCTGAATTATCTAAAATAGTGATATACGCAATTCCTGCTCCAGCTTTGATATTCTTCTTATTTCAGTCTTATGGTGATTTTTATCATGTACCATGTTCCCGAGACCAACTTTCTTCGACAAGCAGCAATGTCAGACGGTAGTGATGAAGCAATTCATCAGTCTCTGGACGGTTTCTGCTGCCTCTCTCTTGCATCCATAACTTTCCTTGTTCACCTCAGATTCAAAAATACATTTCAATGTTATAGCTGCACATATTATCGTTACATATTAGCAGTGGAGCGCTGTCTGCAACCGCTATTGTTAAGGAAGGAGAGTTCCCCTTTCTGCATTGATACCAATTTCCAGAATCGGTACCTGTCTTGTCATGAAATGACCACTTTCCTCTGCTTGATTGCAGCTATTCAGCTTATTTAAGAACAGGAAATCCCGGGGACCTCCATTTTGTAGGCGAGAGATTGGTTGGTAGGCGAGGCTTTTACCCCTTGATAGTGGATCAGCTCCTCGTCAAGTATTTCACGTACTTTATAAATCACTTGTCAATATCAATGATGCTGTACCCATGCGCTTTTCTTATCCCAGAGCTCCTCATCTCTGATCTCACTGCATGAAATTCATTCCAGTTCCCTCCTTCAGCATATACGTTGGACAGCAGAGTATGATATCCAGTATCATCCATATTTACAAGGTTTTCTTGAATCTTTTCTATCATGTCCATCCTCCTATGTATTCGACAACCATTCAGAAGAGAACCCCAAATGATATTATTTGGAGGGAAGGGCATCAAATTCATGATTCTATACGCATCATTAAGATGACCTGCTCGACTCAAAAGATCGATTAGACAAGCAAAATGTTCCAACTCGGGTTGAAAGCCAAAATCCCTGCACATTGAGTTGAAATACATCTTCCCTTCTTCCACATATCCTGCATGACTGCAAGCAGATAAAACATTCATGAAGGTAACTTCATTCGGTTCTATCCCCAATTCAATCATATTATTGAAAAGTGAAATGGCAGTATCGACATGACCATGCATCCCAAAAGCACCTATGATAGCACTCCATGACACCACATTCCGATCTATCATGCCATCAAAAATTCTCCGGGCCATTTGAAGATCTCCACACTTACCGTACATGTCAACTAGAGCGGTATCAATGAATGTATCCTTTGTCACACCACATACAAAGAGCTTATGGTGAACCCATTTTCCCTTTTCAAGATATCCCAAGTTTGAGCAAGCTTGAATGGCACTCAAGAAGGTTATCTCATCCATTTCTAGACAACGTGAATACATTTCATCGAAAAGGCTGATGGCCTCTGTCCACTTGCCATTCTGTAAAAATCCGCATATCATAGAATTCCATGTTATGACATTTCTCTGCTGACTGTCCTTGAAAATTGTGTATGCTGAATGCGCAAACCCGCATTTGGAGTACATGTCAATGAGGGCATTCTCGACAAAATCATTCAAGCCCCCTGTTTTAGTAACATGACTGTGTATTTGAGTTCCAAAATGAAAGAAACCTACAGTTCCACAAGCTGATAGAACACTTGACAGAGTAAACGAGTCTGGCATTACTGCTTGTAAGCGCATTTGAATGAAGAGCATCAAAGCCTCATCTGACTTCCCTTGCTGTGTATAGCCTGATATGAGCATATTCCATAAAACAATATGTCTCTCTGCAGTAGTACCAAAAATCTTATGGCTATCTCTAAGGTTCCCACAATTGGCATACATATCTATCAGCGCTGGCCCCAAAATTTCATTGTTAGGGTCCATAAATTTTCTGATAACATAACCATGAATTGATTTCCCCTCTTTAAGCCTACTTAACCTAGCACACGAACATAGAACACCCATCATAGTAACTGCACTAGGTTCTGCAGTACATGCTTGCATCTCAAGGAAAATGTCAAGAGCTTCTCGATAGCAACCATTATGATTGTAACATGTAATCATTGCTGTCCATGAATATATATCCCGATGAACAACACGGTCAAATAGACACTCCGCACTATACAGGTCACCAGATCTGCCATACATTGTGATAATAGAATTATCTAACAAGCCATCACTTTCAATCTCATTTGTCACTACATACCCATGAACCGACTTTGCTGGTCTCAATAATCCCAATTCACCACAGGCCTCAGCTACACTAAGCAAAGTGACATAATCAGGCTCAATACCTTGTGCAAGCATTTTCGAAAACAGTTCCAACCCGTCACCAGCCTGTCCGTTATTCACATGATTCATTATGATTGAACTCCAAGAAACAATGTCTCTAACAGCCATTTCCTCAAACACCTTACCTGCATCCCTCACGCACGATATTTTGCCATACATACCAAGCAATGAAGTTTGAACCACCATATCAGCCTCTAACCCACATTTAATAATCCTTCCATGAACTTTCCGTCCAAAACCCAGATCACCAAAACCAGAACAAGCCTTCAAAATAGGTGGGAATATATAACTACTAATTTCTGGTAGTTTACACAACATGTTGAAGTACAAAGAAATGGCTTCTCCAAACAATCCATCCCACACATAGCACTTGATAAGTACACCATACATGAAGGAATCTGGTTTTGGGAATGTATCAAAGACAAGTTTAGCAGAATGGAGGTGACCCAGTTTGGCATATGATTCTATTAGCTTGGTTGAAGCAGGTTTTTCATTGTGGAGGCCACTGACTATAAGATGGGCATGGAGCTTGAGGAGTGTTCTTGAATTTGTGCAGGACCTGAATAAAGGCATGTATAGTGTCATTTTTCATTCTCAGAATTTCTAGCTATTCTTGTGTCACTCTTCTAGTTTTGCTCTTATAGATATAGATAGGAACAATTTCATCATCCTTCTTTCCCAGAAAGTTGAATATGCTATTTTTTTTTTCATGACCTCCCAAAATGACAAGAATATGAACTAGCTTTCAGTTTGAGATGAGAATGAGATGGTGGGAACATATATTTTGTATTTTGGAAATGTCAAATCTGCACAAATTCACCAAAAGATTATTAGTTGGCCATACCACATTACCTCATCATCTTGTTTAAGAGTACCCAATATACAAATCCCCAATTGATCCAAATTTATGTAACCCCACTGAATTCTTGATGTGCTAAAGACTTGTAGTAAAGACTTTTGCTCGTCAGCAAACACTTCAACAAAAGAGCTATACACACGTATATCATTCCTAAATTACGCTACAATTGTTGCTATTTTTAAAAACGAGATCATTTTGGAACGGACAAATAAAAAAATGTCTGACCATTTTTCTTAGAACTCAGGGCGTATTAATTGTGTATTTCTCCAGTGTCAAACTGTGATACGGCCATACGAGAGAAAGCCAAGATTCTGATGGAATTTGGAGATTCTGACAAGATGCATAACGTCGGAGCAGAGTGAAGCTGAGCTTTAGAATCTGGTGATTTGTACGAGTTCTTCTTCCCCTGTATACATCAATTCATCAAATTATCGGAGCCCAAATCACCTTAAGCATCGAAGATCCGATAGCAGATTTCGGATCCATCTTCTTTGTTTCGAAAGATCTGATTCATCTTCTCAAGGAAGATGAATATGAGGTGATGCATTGTAGGGAGCGACATTCTAATACATAATGGATTAAATTCATCAAATAACGACCCATAATATATTACAGATTTACAATAAAGCATTTACCTAATTAAGCCATATAGAATGACAATGTTTTTCAAGTGCAACTTGGTGCATTTCTACACTATTATGTACACTTCCGAGTATGATCGAAAGGGGAAAGCATCCTCAATACAAAAAGTTACATGGAGGATGACAGTAGAAGCAGGCCATGCTCTTTGTGCACCTGCAGTGTACAAACATTTTCACCATATGATGTGCATGTTTACATGGTTGAGCCTCGTACCCTGACGTAAACCAAGGAGGAGTTATTAACTGTCCTAGGTTCTGAGCTCTCTGAAGGCTAGCGTGAGTGGGAAAAATCAATTGATTACCCAATCAAGCATCTTCTCCAGCCTTCTCATCCTGTGGATCATATGGCAGCTCGTGTCTGGGCCTGTTGTATTTTTCGCGTAGCTGCTTAATTGGGATGTAATCCCCAGCAGCATCCATTCCATAGAATAAAAAGGAAGTATAGGGGTTATCAAGACTATCCTGCATAGAAAAATTGTGGTCCAATTACAGTGTGATTGGTAATTAACTTGTACTCCCTCTGTTTCACAATAGTTAATATTTAACTAACCAAGAAATGCATTAAATATCTATTAATTTTCCAATTTTGCCCTCTTTTTTACATAAGAGGTCTTTTCAAATTCTTCTCTCATTTAAAGAGGTATTAACTGCTCATTTATCTTTGAATTGAGATAAAGGGGTAATTTAGAAAAAGTGTAGAAAAAATGTGCAAGACATCAACTATTTTGAAATACTTTTTTGTTTCCAAGAGATCAACTATTGTGAAACGGAGGGAATAGGGAGTAATTACTGGATTTCAATGATGAGATCCACTCACCATGTCTGGTTGATCGGGGGCCAGTAAGTTCTCCTCGGGAACTACAAAGCGAGAAAGAGTCATTTTCCTTGGGAACTACAATGGAATACTCATAATAGAAGCATCCTACTGACAAATATATAAGTAAGGGAAGTACCCATAGTTTGCGATTACAAAGGCAATTTGCTTCACAAAATAAAATTCCAGTATACTAAAGAAATGATAGGAAAGAAGGGTTTTCACTATCTACATCTCGCTCATGAGCTTCGCTATAAGCCTATACTTCCTTTCCGGGTCATTGAGCCGAACACGAAGATTAAACGGAAAAAGTTAGTAAGGAGAGCTGCCTTCATTTCGCAAACCAGTCAAAGAATCATAGAAATAAAGGACATAGAGGTGCTTTACAATATAGGTGGATCAATATTCAATAAGTGCCGCATGATTCCATATCAGAGTTGAAAACAGGAGTTAATTGTTATGAAAGATGTATAGAATTTCGATATAAAGAGAAAAATAATTGGGTTTTTTCAAAAAAGATAAAATAAAATAAACCATTTGTTCTGAAGTCTGAACAAAAGAAACAAAGACTCACAGTAGAAGCTCGAGCCTGTGACGTCTAGAGCTCTGAATGTCCAACAGTAAAGAAAGAACTGGACTAGACAGAACAGGAAGACTGAAGCGTCACAAGAAGTAGCAACAGCTCCACTTTAAATCATCCTTGGTAGGACTCTAAAGGTCTCTTCCTTCAATCCACTTTTTCGGTCGAAACTCTTGGACTATTCAGGAAGCACTCTGCATCAATCGGGAAAGGTCAATCCTTGGGTCTACGGGTAATTCTCTTCGAATAGCTCTGCCCTCTATCCTTAGTAGGAAAAGGATCCACTTCATTCATCTGCTTGTGATAAGTCTCCTATAGAGAGGTTTGAATAGGTAGGTGAGAATGATATCTTTGATTCATAAGGAGAGGACATAGGGCTTTAGATGTGCAGACTGTAGTCTAAAGTCTTGCAAGAAGTGATGTTTAGTTACCACTAAGTTTCACAGGGTCAATATTCTAAACAGCATCCTCTAGCTCATATGTAGAAAATCTAGATATTATTTCTCTGCAAACTACAACCTGATCATAGACTCTTTGGCCTAAGAGCCGACTCAACATTTGGGGGAAAAGTGAAAGACAAATTATTGAGGCTAACCACAATATCATGGGTTGGATTAAAGACTGGCTGAAATATACAACATAGGGGTAACACTAGAATCTTCCACATGAGAGAAACTAGGAAAACCAAAAGACACATTGCTTACCCAGCCTACTTATTTACTCTCATAGAAAGAGCATCTAACATCCAGACAAGTCCTTGTCTAGTCTCCTAGGTGATTTGCATGCTCGCTAAAGAATGAGCTCATGCTAGCGTCAAAGAGCCCCCTGCAGACAGTGAATGAATATGTTGCATCACTCGTACTATACATTAGGACTAACATCAAGACAGATGCTCCCCGGAGCAAAGCAATCCTAGAAATTGTTCACATTCGAGCTTTTCTTCTTTTGCTCGAGAGATTTCTTCTAGAATGAGCAAGGACTAGGATTCACAGTTAATTAAAAATATTCTTGCTTGCTCAATGATCTCCTTCGCTACAAGTGTATTTTCTAATTTATAGGCGAAGAAGGTCATCCTTTAGTCCTTATTACTACTTTGGAGATGGGTTTCCTTTAAATCATTTTAGCTCCTTCGAACCAACTAGTACAGCGGTATTCCTTTCTCTTTCCTATCAGAAGGTTAGGGGTTCAAGCCTCGTCAGAGACAACATTGAGGAGAAACTATATTTTGTCGAAGATATTTCTTGGCTTTAAGCCCTCGTTACTTACGTAAAACCTACTTAACAAATAATATGGGTTGGGGTAAGGTATATGCTCCCTCCAGCCTTTAATATTATATATATATATATATAGGGGCTTATTCCGCTACAAACCACTTTTTCGTACAAACCGTACGAACCATTTGTATCTTAGTACATTTTTGTTGTATGTTAGTTATATGTATGTATTTTGTAAAATAAAGATCCAACACACGAAATTTTTTAAGAAAATCAACTAAGATACAACAAAAGTATACTAAGATACAACAAGTTCGTAAATATACAACAAACTAAGCAAGATGCGAAGATACAATAAATATAATAAGATACAACGGGGTATTACTAAGATACAACAAAAAAAAATTGAGATACAACAAAATTAACGAAGATACAACAAAAATATACTAAGATACAACTGGTTCGCACGTTTGTACGATATTAGTGATCCAAATAGTTATCCTTTTTGCTTACGGATTTGGGTAAAAAAGGGTCGACCTTCAACATACAAGCTACGCGACTTACGCCCGATTACTCACTAAAAGAATAGGCGCCAATAATAGAAAGTATATGAAAGGTAATCTCTGTGATAGTTTAATAAGGTTAAGTTCCAAAGCACCTTTATTAAGAGATGGAGCAATCCTTACTCGACAACTTACGTCCTTTGTTACCTAACCCCCCCCCCCTCCCCAAAGAAAACAAAGGATTTGTTTTCTGCCTACTCTTTATTGAAATAGGTTTTTTCTGCTCTGCCTGTATTTAAATAGATAAGTGAATAGCTTCATTTATATAAAGTTCTATTCCTTTACCGGCCCAGCTACATCATAAACTTCCTTCAGTCAATCCTCACTCGATGGCATAGTCCTTGCTTAGGCAAGCTACATGAGCTAAACGATTCAATTCCTTATTTCTTTCTTGATCTCATGAGACCCTTGCTTTTCCCCTTTTTTGGGATGAGTAGAAGTTTAATTCCTTCAATTACTTATTTAGACCACGATATAGATAATGATATAAATAAGTTGATAATTAAACTACTTCATTTAGATTTCATTTAGGCCTAAAAGAAGATTTCTCAGTTTCACCCGAAGCTTATTCATGAAGATGTAGAAAGAAGATAAGACCATTGATGGCAACCTGCTAATTCATATGTATAATTAAGTTCTCTGTCTTTTGTTAACTTGGTTTAACTTTCTAATGTTTTGTAAATTTTGTGGATGGTCCATGTGTATGTAAGCTTCCTATCGTTTGTACTCCAAATTAAAGTAACTTGTTTGTAGTGCTAGAATGAAGAAGACAAAAATCCACTACGTTCTAGTTCATTTTCTTCCCTTTTCTCGCAGAGACAACCTAGAGCAAACAGGGTGGAACATTGTTTCTTCAAAGTAACTCTCCTCTAATAGCAATGTAGAAAGCTTCCATCTCTCATTATTTTATCTTTACCATCCCAAACACGGAGTCATTAAAGCGAAGTAACGAGAGTTAGATGATAAGATGCCCAATACTAATGATTTCTAGTGGCACAATGCCTCAGAGTATAACTTTGATAGTAGAGCACTGAAATGCCATGCTTGCTTGAACATCCAATCGAAAACCTGCATGAGAGACTCAAGTGCTAGATACAGTGAACCTTACGGAGTCTAACCTAGCTATCTTGCCCATATCGCTTAAACTTATGTATGGTTGGATATTTAGGCATTCTTAAGAAGCAAACCATTGACTCATCTTTTGCTCTTTACTAGGAGACAGCCAAACTAAAACATCATGCCATTCTTGCAAGGACAAATAACAACTACAGTAAACTGAAGAACTGAACAGGTGAAAGGCCATATCAAGAGAGCTGTACAAAAGCAAACGAATATATTCAACCAATCTAAAAAGCCTGGAAAAATAAACAAGATCAAAATGCTGTGTCATTACCATATGCTACTAGCATAGAAGGGTACTCGTGTATCTCGACCAAAACCTGAAGAAGAAAAAACCAAAATCAAATGATAATTTTCAAAATTAGTGTAGCACACAACTAATATGTACATCAAAAAGAAAAGGAGAACAAGAGGAGAGAGTGAGAAGTAAAAAGGCTATACACAGATAATCTTTTTCCACGAAGCGGTGACCCCTAATGAACAACCATGCATCATAGTGAAGAAGAAACCGACTCTCCCAAGTACATTAAAATGAAGACGCATTGAGAACATATTGAAACCTGATAAAATGGCTGATTTGAACCACGAGTCAGGCTTTTAACATGCGCAATCTCCATCCATTCTTTTGATTCACAGCAGACAGGATTCATTCCACAAACCACAGCTCTATATCCTGCAATTACAGGCCCGGGTTCTAGTCATTAACGAATATTGAACAATTAATCAAACGAATACAGTAATCTGGATAAATTGAATGGCTACAAAATAAACAATATTAACGAATTAATCATCAAGTATTTACCGAACTTCCTATGCTTCACTTTCTGGCCCAAACGAAACACATACTGAGCATTTTCATAAGCTTGGGCTTTAATAGATGCAGCCAAACGGTCAGCATCTAGCTTGGAAATCTTGTCTTTTAATTCTGTGGCTAAAGAATAGTTCTCGCTTGCTATTGCATTTTGCAGGTCTACACTGCAGTAACAAGAAGCACATGTACTTCATATAAATTCCTTAAAGGCGGTGCTGTTGGAGAATTGAAAAAGAAAGTTTCAAACGAGCAAATCGGATATCAAACAGCCTTGTTTACCAAATTGAATGCAATTAGCTCAGCTACATTTAAGGTGAAACATTGTGTGAAACTTACCTCAGTCCTAAGATGCTTATAGCATTGTCTTGAGCTTCACCCTTAGAGGCTGCTCCCCTGTTTATTTCTTGCCCCCTGATGAATTCAGCTTCAACCTTACAACAGAATCATAATGAGCAGATTATGCAAATCATTTCACAATAAAATCATATAAACACTTCCATCCTTCATAAAAGAAAAAAGATTTGGTCCATAAGTCAAACACTTAAGCAAAATTTCGAGTTTCTGATTTACCCTGTTAATCATCTTTATTTATCGTGTGGTAAACTTAAAATTCTTGTTTACATGTTGGGCAAGGGTAAAATAGAAACGTTGTAAACTTCAGCTGAAAGCTGAATGTGTTCACAGGCTCTTTAGGAACTAAAATACAATAGAGCAATGTTAGGGGCACAAAGAACTCGCAAAAACGTGTACACAAAACAAACTTGGCATATTTGATTGGCTCGCTATTGCTCACTAATGGGGTCCACAAACAAAGCACCAATTTGTAAATGCCAACAAAGTTTCTGTGCCATATTATTGTGCCCCAACTATTATCCAATACATTGTATGCCAAAAAATGTATATACACCTATATTGATATATCAGAAAGAAGATGACAATACGACAGAAATGCCTCAGTAATTAAATTATACATAAGTTTAAGAATGATTTACACAAAAAGGATAAGAGCTATATGATCTAACCTCCGTAAGCCTATCACGCAGTTGTTTTGCAATGTCATACTGCTCCATGTTCAGTGCGCGCTGCCAACATAAAAAAAAATAATTAAAATTTTTTTTATAAGGCAGCTGCTAAGTCAATCCTTTTTAGATGGGTCTCATAAACATTAGAGAACCCAAAACTGTTGCAGAAAACCAAAATTCATGTGAAACCTGAACTCCAGTTGTCAATTCCAACTGGTAAAAGAAAATCAAGAGGTCCTCATTAGTTTGGCCACTCATCTCTGAGATTGCACCCAAATCTTCTTCACCTCTTTTTTCTTCATCTCTTTGGAACAGCCAACCTGCTTCAACCTTCAAGTTCCGTTTTTGAGTTATAGCAGTCTTAGCAGAGTGGCTAACAAACGGTAAGTACCGTAACCACTGGTGCCAAATACATTGTCTTTCAGTTTCAAATATCAGGTGGTTTTTCCTAGTCCCAAAAGGCCTTCTCGAAAAATAAGAAGATCCACAAACGCTACCATTGGATGCAGTCAGGGTGCATACCGACATACTTGCTGCACAATAACTTCGCAATGTAAGAAAATTTTAGTCTTTTTTTCAAACAGCGTAAGGACTTTGGAAGTGCTTATAGCTGTAGTGGTACTCTAGAGGTTGTATTGGGGGATCTTGTCTTTTCTTTCATCTATCTTTTCTTTAAAATACTTATTGCAGCATCTGCCCGTCTATTTACTTATATTTGTTTTGAGATGTTGTGAAAGAAAATGCAGAGTTTTCTTTTTGCTACGTTTTCCGTCTATGCTGGATAAAAACTTAAATTGGTATCCTTGATGATTTTGAAACAATTTTGGAACATTATTGATACCAGCAATTAGCTTATCCACAGTCCACACCAATCCAATTCTTCAAATAATATAAATAGTCACAAAAAATGCACTGAAAATATGAACAAAGTGGGGGGCATTATAATCCCTAAAACTGCTGAAAGTCAATTCGATTTACAATTTTATATATAATGATTGAACCCTAGAACAAATTTTATTTACTGAAACACTAAACATTTAGAGAACAGATGTAAGCATGATTATAGTCGAAGCGGAAAGAAGTATGCTTACCGGGGAAACGACGTCGGAGTGAGATAATTTCACCGGCGAAAACGTTAGGCTTCTGTACGGCCGAATCCGAGCTTTTTGGCCCTCAAAAACTGTCGAAGATTGTGGGCATAGTTTTGATGCGAAGACGATGAAGGACTATTTCGTCATTCCGTAAAATTGTTTTTATTTTGTATTTTTTACCAGTCTCACAATTTTTTTTTGGTATTAGAGGTATTTTCTTTTCTGATCCATTATTAATAATTAATATTATTCAGCTTTTAGGTTTATTTGACTTTTGCCGCGGTTAAATCCACGTATTCTCTCTTTCTTTTTCTGTTATTATTAATTGCAAAATCAGCTCAAAAGAATGGGAAAAAAAAACAAATTATAAATTGAAATCTATCATTTCAGTTTAGTTTTAAATTATGGATGAGATCAGCCGACCAAACAACAAAGATAACTCAAGTTAAACCGCAGGAAAAAAAAAAATACTACAAGGGCAATTGCCCGAAACTTGTATCTTACGGAAGAATTCTACCTATTAAACCCTTTTAAATATGTCATAATTGGTAAAAAAAAATGCCAAGAATAATTGATGTATATATATATATAGAGGTGCGCTTCAATAGTAACCAATTAAAATAGGAACTATAATAACCAAAGAGTAACGAAAAAATTGACTGTATTGGAAGATTCAAAAACACAGTAAAAATATTTTCATTACTGTGTATTTGAATCTCCCAACACAGTAAATATTTTCGTTATTGTATCTTTGATTCCTATAGTTCCTACGATATTTAGGTTCTCATTTGAGCGACCACCTATATATATATATACACGCATATATATACTCCTACGTACGATTTAATACAAAAAGAGAATATTGATTTATTTCGACCTACATACAAGACGTATCATGATCAAAAGTCAACAATAAAAAAATCAAAAAACTGAAATACCATTTCTACACAAGAAAATATAACAATTACAACCACAGCCCTACTTATAGAGTAGGTAGCAAGAGGGTGAAAAAAATAAAATAAAGAAAAAATAAAAAAATAAAAAATGTTGCAATCCACAGCTTCCTAGTAGTTGGCTTCAACTGTCAAAGAGCAAATGCAAATGCTTATGGTCTCTGGTATACATATTTTGTCCTGGGATCCACAATGAGGCCCTTCCCTCCATTTACTTCGAGATCGTGCCTGCGTTAACAAAATCATAAAACACATCCGGTAAGAACTTTACGCGCTTCCCTTTTTCGTGTGCGTGAATTTTTTTCTTTTCTTTTCTTTTCTAGGAGGGTGTGCGTGAATTTTTTCTGTTCTTTTCTAGAAGGGTGGGCGTATCCGTGTATGTAAACCTAAAAGTGAAGATTTCATGACCTTTGCTCACTTGAGACCACCTCAGTAGCTATCTGCACACGCCTTTACTTCGTTTTTTAAGGATGTAAAAAGAAAAAGCTTTAAATTAGAAGCGTAGAAGACTCAACTGGAATACGAAGTCGGGGATTGTTAGCTGCTCACGAGGAACGTATCTGAATAGCTGCAGAAGTCTATCAACATATACTACTTTTTTCCATACCTGTAGATCAAGGATTGTTTTATGTATTAAGCTTATCCAGAGACGATAAAGAAACTCTAGAGTTATGTAATGAGTTCAGGAAGTTTCTGCATACCACACCATCGACAAACAACTGGAGGGCAAATATTGCTGCTTTCAGCCCAAAGGTTGGGTGAAGTACGTATATTGCCTATACACATCAAATGAAAATAATGAACACATTCAGCGTATACTTCTTACTTAATAGAAATTCAGAGTCGCCTACATGAAGATTCCGCTGATGTTTTCGGCCAAGTATCTGCTGTAATCTCCTCATCCATCCCAGATCTGGTTGCCTGTTTTACTCAATGAAACCAAATCACAATGCAAGTCGAAGCAAAATGTGGTTTTTATATATGAAGTGCACGCAACGAATACTCACACTTGTAAAGATGCAGCGGAGTGAAAGTATACAATAGAGAATGGCTTCTGTATCAAAGGTTCGAACTCCTGACATTCAATGATTAAGAGAACAACAGTAGTTTTATAAGCCAACAGTAGACAAAGAATAGTGGCAGCTACAAGCAACAAATCATTGTGAAAATGCAACTGAAGCACTAAAACTGCATAAGCTAGTACACAGTGAAATCGAAATGAAGTTGTAAGCTCGCTGTTTATACCTTAATTACATAGAGGACAAAACGCTCCAGATCAAGACAACGTAGGAGAAAATGTGCTCCCACTACAACCATTACCGGACGACCCTCACTGTCTACTCCCCCTCGGTAACTGAAATGAAAATAAAGAGCACTAAACTTCAAAAGGATCCGTAGCAACCGTGGCAAATTACTAGAAAAAAGAATCCACAACAACTTACACAATCTTCATTTCTGCTATTTCAGTAAGATTAAGAGAATTTGCTTTAGCAAGATATCTGGAATGGAGTGAATATTCTTCAGCAGCTGACAATGGGGGGCCCCCAAGTTCACCGAAGCCAAGCATTTTAGCACAATTGAATCCACTTTGTGCTTGAGCAGTTTTTTCCCACTGTTCCTTGCGTCTGATATCTGGATCCTTAATTAGGGACATGAATGCAGGATCTAGGTATGCATCCAAATATGACGAGTTCCTGCTAGAACACCAATGGCTTTTAAGTAATACAAACAGGACGAATGCCTACTGTAAAAGAGAAGTACTGTTACATATGAAGTGAGTTTGCCAGTCACTAACCGTCTAGCCAGTCCAATATTATCGCTGACAGGAAGATCCATAGACACTTGTGGAGGTTTAGGAATACCCTTCTTCAAATTCGGTAAGGGTTTTATTCTAATTTTACGTTCATCTATAACTGTCTCACCATTTTCATCCCCCACATCAGCTGGAAGCTTTGCAATAGCAATCTCCTCCTCGTGTTCATCCCGAGGAAAGTAAAGTGGTAGCAACCTATAGTCGAATGAGACAGCGATGTGATATCAGCATACCTTTACATAAAATCAATTATACACAAAAATAAGATCACATGACAGGCTAATATGTGTAATACCAGCTGAGATATGAAACAGTGAACAGTAAACACCAACAAGCTCTTGCCACCCACCTCACTTGAAGGAGGTGCTAGGTGTTCAAGCAGCTCTAGAGAAATTGATCAACAGTTGGTTTGCCACATAAAAATCGCGAAATAATTGTTTTGAGCACATTAGTTAAGTAAACAAATCCACTTGCTGACCTCTTATAGATTTCAGTATCAGGTGAAGTTGTTGTACAAAAGACAACAGCAGTGATTTTATCTTTTTGTTTCTCGAGAAAGCGACGAACAGTTCCTGATAAAAACAAGAATTCATTGGTGGAGCTTTGTTAGATGTACCCTATTGAAGACATCACAAAATCATTCATGAGGCAGATACAGACCACATATATACACTTGTATATTAACATGCACCGACACACACAAACAAAACCCCTAATGCAATAAGTGTATATTTTCATTAAAAGATTATGTGTATATATATATATAGGTAGTTGTTCGGCTAAAAATCGCAAATAATTTGCGAACTTGAGAACAGCTGGTTCACAACTTTCGTGGTTCCCAGATTTCATGTTTTACAGTTGACTTTTGTTGACTTTCGTTGAGTTTTTCATGGTTCACAATTATAAAATTTCATGGTTCACAGTTATAAATTTCATGGTTCACAGTCATATCAATTTAATGGTTCACGGTTTGTAAATTTCATGGTTTACTGTTGAAATTTTGATGGTTCGCAAGTTTGCAAATTAGGGTGGTTCGCAGCCGATCACGTCCCGTATATATTCAAGTGCAAGTTATCCGAGCATTAACACAGAAAATTAGAAGAATATCTCACTTATTGCAACATGAGCAGCTGGTTCACGTGGATAATTTTTGGCCTCCGTGTATATACAACCAGTAGCAATGCTGCATCCATGCATATAACCAGATAATAAGTACCAAGAAATGAAGTATGATATAACATAGCAATGATTCAGTTCATAGCTAACAGAACACCACCTTTGAAGGCTGTTTTCAATTAGAAGTTCAAGACAAGAACGATAGCAGTGACTGAGAGCATTTTCTGCTGCCGTATGATATTTAACAGCATATTTGGGCCCAACAGTATGAATAACCCTCCTACACAGCATAGAAGAATAGATCATTCATTACTCAGCATGCAACAAATAAGTGGAAACTTGATGTCGAGTATGCTGAAAGATACCATAAACTGGAAGCAAAATACACCAGAAAAACTGATGAACACAATAAAGAGGATACTTGCCAAACATCAAGGCAAACAACTTTCTGATATGTGTCTACCTTCCATCACAAGGCTCCCTTTGTCTAAGCATTTGCTTAGCCGCTTGTTAAAACTTCAGTTTATTATTTCTGATTGCCATATCCACTCTAAGATATTGCTTCAGATTTGCTAGGACAACTTAGGAGCAAAAGGGGAAGGGAGTAAACCCTAAGTGTCTATCAAAAGCAGTAGCATCTCAGTATATACAGTAGTATGGCTCCCATAACTATTGATGAAAAGTGAAGACATAACACTTGCCCAAGCATGCCAGACGATCTTCAGCTGAAGCTTACAATGCATGTCTAAAGAATCGTACGTGATCATTTATTCACCATGACTCGCTTGGAGGACATGTGATAAAAGAACGGGAAGGAAAAATACCAACTTATTGCCAAATAACCCAGGTACAATGCACATTATTTTCTGAGCAGACAAGAATCGCTAGCCTTAAAATTATAGAGGTTATACCAATGCTCCCCCTTTAGGCATAGCAACAAGATAGAGTAATTCAGGAGCGACAGAACAGAGGGAAATGCTTTTTCGGTTTTTCCACATTGTGCTTGCCACCCGCAGAGTAAAACCTTCGAGAAGACGAGGACTCCAGGAAAATTCTAACGACAAATATCGCCTTGTTAAGGTGTAAGTTCCAGTATTGGGGTAATGTTGAACAGAAAGTTGAACAATTCTAACAACATTCAAAAAACGGTCTATTTTCTTCAATAAGAAAAAAACACTTTCAGAAACTATTTAATGCCCACCTCGCAGGAAGATCGTATGCATTAGTAACTTTTGCCATCCCTGTCCGACAGCCACCCTGTGAGGAATAACAACCGAATCTCAACTTACAGCTAATGACATTTTATACATTCCAGAATAGCTCTTATGGCATTATTCATATCAACTATTTGGGCAAAACTTACTCCGCTTTAAATCATGAGATTCTCTAGTACTAAAAATTATTAACAGTTTTTAATAGAAAACCCCCACTTACCAATGTGGCACATTCTTCTGCAAGACCAGGTCCAGCTGCAGCATGCAAACCCGCGCTGCTGTGTGCTTCATCCAAGTTCTGTGCAACACGATGTACAGAATTATCAGAAACTGCAGCTAGGTAGTACGAGACCTCCCAAAGCATAAGCTAGAACTCGTTACCTTTTTTGAATCACTGGAAATGCACATGCTGAAACAAAGAGAGGGATATTGAGAGGAAAAAGGACTGAATTCAGAACTTTTAATTTCCAAACGGAAAGTGAGAGTTGGATGTGGTCAGGTGACTACTTCTGTGAGATTGAAAATTTTGAGTTTGCATGTTATTGCAAATTGATAGATTCATAAAACATCAATTTAACAAGGCAAAACATCATTGCTTAAAAATCTACGCTTCTCCCATACGCTAAACTCACTGTGGAACAGAAGGTATGTCATAATTTCCCTCTCGTTAAGATAATAACTCTATAGATCAATCCTAGTGAAGAAAGCAATAAAATGTTTTTTAAGTTCATGCACTTTATGAAGCTGCAATGTTAAAGTTCACATCTGGTAATTAAGCTTAGTAATGTACATTTGCATACCATAAAAGTTCAGCACTCTCAAATGTATTCTGATATTCCAGAAGACCTCACATCACCCGTAGAATACAATGATAGACCACAATGACAGAAATGCATATACTATAGTTCTTCTAGAATAAATAAACCACTCAGAGACGGACATCCAAATACACATACACACATGAACCAACTGCAAATTTAACAATTCAAGAACGAATAACACGAGACAACAATAGATAACTTCATGCAAACCATTTTGAACCAATAATAACTCACCTCATTTGTGGAATTAACAACAGCATCAACCTCAAGATTCCATGGGTTTCCTCTCCACAGATATATCTTCGAGTTAATTTCATGATCAACAGGAAACCTCGAGACCATCCCATTTCCGCCATTTTCTTGCCCAGAAGCTGATGTTAGAGGGTCCGGAAAATACGAACTTGGATAACCAGGGTCTTCAATCTCATAAGAGTATCTAATCTCCCCATCACTCCACCTCGGGACTTGATCCAAAGTTACCACAGAATCCCCACTGCCGGTTGGTGACCCACCACGAGTAGTGGTCGTTGCCACCGGACTATACATTTTTCCCCCTCCAACTCCCACTCAAGAATCTCCCCCGCCTGTTTTCAACTATTTCCTCAAATTTCTCAGTTCCTTTAAGCTTCAAGACCACACATACTCTAAAGGTTTTCACTGCCCCAAATCAACCCCGTTATCAACCATTACTTCTCCTACAAAAGAAATCAATGCCTAATCAATTGAATCACTAATGATCATCAGGTCTTCCAATAAAAAAAAAATTAAAGAAAACTAAAATCCTTCTTTGCATCAGAAATTGTTCAATTCAAGCTTGATTTGAAAAATAATATAATAACTTTATGAGGAATTCCGCAATAGCATCTCAAAATCAAAACCCACAAAAATCATGAAGAATTCTCAAAACTTCGTCATGAATAGACATATACATGAGCAAATACATCAAATATGAGGGCGAAAATCAAGGAAAAACGAATATAGAGTATATATGTACCTGGGAATTGGTGTCAAGTTTGGGGCGGAAAATATGAATGATCTTTGAAGATGAGAGAGAGAGAGAGAGAGAGAGAGAGAGAGAGAGAGAGAGAGAGAGAGGAGGAGAGAGAGAGAGAGGGAAAGAGGGACGAC